>JAFIRS010003317.1:0-143025 GCA_018342105.1 Gonioctena quinquepunctata | reverse complement strand
GAATACGAATTTTTTCAGTTAATCTCAAAAATATATTTTTTTTAATATGAAGCATCAAAAACTGTATCTTGTCACAAATTTTCATATCTTTAATTTTATTTCCAAGGCACTCTATGGTTTTTTTCTTTGTCAAAAACGGCAAAAAATTAATAGGTAATTTTTGTTTACAAATTTCACTAAACCCTGGATTCGCAGTCGTTATAAATGAAAACCATCAAAATTTCATAAAAAAATATTGGTTAACAACGAAGTTACAACAACTTTAATTTTGGAAACAAAGTATTTGATTATAATTTTTATTTAGATTATAGACATATTTAAAATCTGATAACACTGCCGATACAAAGAAGAACACCGGTGAATTTGTACAGCGAGAATCCGAAGTCAATAGCTCAATCCGTTCTACAGTTATAACTCCTGAAAGTATGGTAATGTGAGCGATTTGTGGTGAACTAAATCACAGCCTACTATGGATTTAGTACAATACCTATGCCTAATGTATTAGCTCAGCTTTCCTCAAATTATTGATACCTTCTCTAAAAGCTTGTTTCAGTTGAGTTTTGCAGAATTTAAACGGAACATTTTTTGTCCTGCTTTCTGTTTTATTATTGAATAAATAATTTTGATACTTTAAAACTTGATTCGGTTCATTTCGTTTTTATCGGCTATGGAAGACTGGATAACTTAAAAATGAATTTTCAATTTTCTGTTATTCTCGAATACACTTATAACCTAAACTTGAATAAATGATTTTAAGGGAATATAATTAACAAATCCAGTGGCGTAGTCAGATTTTTATTACAAAATCGCTTCCACCCCAAATCGCTCACATTACCATAATTTCAGGAGTTATAACTGTAGAACGGAATAAGCTATTGACTTTGGATTTCCGCTGTACAAATTCACTGGTGTTCTTCTTTGTATCGGCAGTGTTGCCAGATTTTAAATATGTCTATAATTTAAATAAAAATAATAATCAAATACTTTATTTCCAAAATTAAAGTTGTTGTAACTCCGTTCTTAACCAATATTTTTTCATGAAATTTCCATGGTTTCCATTTATAACGACTACGAATCCAGTGGTGTAGTCAAATTTCAAAACAAAAATTGCCTAATAAACTTTTGCCGTTCTTGACGAAATAAAAAAATCATAGAGTGCCTTGGAAATGAAACTAAAGTTGTTGTTGTTGTGTCGAAATACAGTTCTTGATGCTCAATATTCGAAAAATATTTTTTTTAATGACTGAAAATGCGTATTTTACAGGGTGGTTCCATTTAAGTGGTCACACTATATATATATATATATATATATATATATACATGATGCAATACATTTTTATCATGTATACGATAATGAAATTGATAAAACTTAATCTAGGAACAATTAAAGAAATTATTTTTTCTTTTGGTGCATTTAGTCATTCATAAAATTCGTCATTCTATTGAATACTGATAATGAAAATCTATGACCCCAAAGAATCCACATACCAATTTTGAATGGAATCCGACCATGATAACAAAACACCTTGTCTTCTTGGAGCCGCCATCTTGAATTCCTGAATTTTGACTGAGAAATCATGATGTCCGACTCCACATACCAATTTGGAATGGAATCGGACTATAATAACAAGAGTCATCGCCATCTTAGAGCCGCCATGTTGAATTCGTATATTCTGACCAAAAATCATGATCTTCGAAAAAACCTACATACCCATGTCTATTGGAATAGGGCTATAACCACAAGAGTCATCGCCATATTGGAGCCGCCCTTCTGAATTCATGAATTCTGGCAAAGAAATCATGATGTGTAGCTCCAGAAGCCCCCACATGCTAATTTTGAATCGAAAAATTCCGTAATGCATTCTCACCGGAATGATGAAAGCCTGCCAACTAGAAGTAGGTCAAAATTCACTTGGAAGATTCGAATAAAACATACATATATTAATTTAAATGAAAGCTTGTGAAAACATACCATGGTTACTCGATCGGCCAGGTTTTCCGCAGTCAGCTCTCAGATATGAGAAATTATTTGTTTTGGGATGAATATTCGCCCCAAACAAATCATTTTTCAATTCTGGAAGAAAAAAAAACTGCCCGAGCTGAGGTTTGAATCCCGCTCACCCACGCCCCATTTCATGAACCAGATTCTCAGACCACTTGACTAACTGGAAAGATAGTGAGTGTCAAACGTATTTCGGACATAAATTACATCGTTATGGTTGCTTTTTCCGGCCATAAAAAACTTATGCGTCACTTCTGCCCAGGCAGTCAATTATTTTTTTTATGTTTGCTGTGAGTACTTAGATTTTGAAAACATTTCATTCTGTTACTCGATTAGTCAGGTTTTCTGCAGCCCGCTCCTAGCCTAGTAGCAAGAAATGAAATAAAAAGTTTGAAAACTGTTACCTTACTACCCCTAAATAAAATAAAATAAAAAGTGAGAAAGAAGTTAGCTGTTGATTGCTATCATCGTCTTATTGAGTAGACAAGTCTTTGGATTTGATATGTTAAGATATTCCTATTTATTTAGTTCTATTGAAGTCTTCTGGAAGTTTCACATCAATATTTGTCTATCAAGTTATAATGTTTGCTTTTTGTAGTTGACAACGCACCACCACGGCATTTGAATTGAATTATAACGTTATTAATGTTAAACACAACAGGAATATCTAACATATCAAATCAAATGGATGATAGTTTGATGTGATTGGAACACACTTGAAATTGTTGAATACTCATCAGTTAATAGATCAGTTATTGTTTGGTTCTGATTCGTCCACCATATCAAAAGATATCCAAGGAGAAAGGTCGAAAAACATACACAAATACAAAACAATTGCCAACTTTCCAGATTTTTTTATGTCCAGTTATTCCTGAAATTGGCTTTTCTGAGATACTTCTTCCATTATATATTCCTGCATATTGTAATTCAATAAGACGAAGTATATACTACTCAGTATTTGAATTTTTTGTCATTTATCAACAATTGATATGTAAGCACGCTCTGGATATTAATACTTTCAATTATCCAAATTAAAAAAGAGATAATCTTCATCGAGTATAAAAAAAACAGATTTTTTAGAAAACAAATAACTTGTTCAATGGTACCCATACAACCAGATCTTTGAATTGACAACAAAAAGATATGAATATTGTCGAGTTATTCCTTCAATATTGTCGAAGTTGCAGTTTTCTTAGATTGAAAATGGAAATTGATGATTCGAAAACGAATGACAGAATAGGTATCCAAAATTTATTTGCATGTATTTTTCCTCAATTTGAAACTAATGATATTATTTCCTGTATACAATGCAGAACATCTTTTTTCAACAGGTTCATCTGGGATCGAATTTGATTTGAGGAATGATTTCAGGTGGTTCAACCTATTTTGTATTCAAAAGGGAGGTTGGAAAGAAGTATTTTCCAGTGTATAATTTTCTATTTAATTACAAAGCCTTGGTTAAGCTGAGCGCTTTCGGCTATTTGCCATCATCAGAGCTTCAATCTATAACAGAAAAGAATATTGAAAATTACATAATACAATCAACAAAATACATACTGTCAAATTGGGGTGAGATTCCATCTCTCAAGAGACACAAAAACACAGTGTACATAATGGATATTTTGTATTGGTGAACTGTTTTTTTAATCTTTCTCAATAATTGATGTATGTGGATTCGATATAAAAAAACTGAAATTGAATGAATGTGGTTTTTTATGGAGGAACAACGTTTCTTGGCATATTGGTGAACTGTTTTTTTAATCTTTCTCAAAATGAAAATATAATCAGGAAGATCATACAAGTAGAAAGGACAAACTATTAGTTCACCCCGATAGTAACTGGTTCAACAAATTATATTTCCTATAGAAAAATGATTCAATTTGTCAGCAACTAATCGTTCCCTGAATATGCCTATGTAAAAAATTGTAAAAATTCAAAAGATACTTCTCTATATAGTTTGACGTTTCAGGGACTATATCTGCCACCGTTCTCAAAATCTTCTGAATCTCCTTCAATTGTATGAATAATTTGGATTTTTCTTGCAGTCTTTTTCGCTTTTTCGAATGACGGATGTCAATTGAGAACGGGGGCAGATATATTTCCCGAACCATCAAACTATATAGAGAAGTATCTTTTGAATTTCAACTATTTTTTTCATAGGCATATTCGGGGAACGATTAGTTACTGACAAATTGAATCATTTTTCTATAGGAAATATAATTTGGTGAACGCAGTAACTTATCGAGGTGAACTGATTAGTTTGCCCTTTCTACACTTGTATAGATTTTCCTGAGTATATTTTCATTTCCAGACTGTGGAAGGTTACCCAAAAAACATGTCAAAAAACATGAAAAGTTGTTTAAATTTTTTTGAAGAAAGACACTGGAAAAATATCAGATGATTTGTAAAATGACTTATGGTTCAACTCCGTACGGTAAGTTACTCACGATTAAATTCAACATTTTACTGACGAAACACAGAAATTGCATTTTTCCAAGGAAGTCGATAGGAAAGTACTTTTGCTTTGATTTTTTTTTGAGAATTTTGATATCTAATCTACACACTGACAGTGATTGGTTGAAATCATGAAATCGCTCCTCAATTGGAAATTATGTTTGTTTGCAGACGATACTTCAGTTTCTTGGCACAATGAGGATCGTAGTGCTCCAGTCCAATCCATCCCCGAAGATATAAATAAAATCAAAAATTGGTGTAATGCAAATTTGCTGACTCTGAATATTTCGGAAACCAACCTTATAACATTCAAGTGGGACTTAGAACAAGTAACAGTAGAGTCACAAACGATTACCTGTAAACCTGTTACAAAATTTCTTGGCTGGCATATTGACAGCAGCTTGAAGTTTGAAACTCACATAATATCTCTCAGAAAAAAGTTATCTTCAGGTTGTTATATTATTAATGTTATCTCTTGCGAACTTGGACTTCCAGCCTCACTCACTGCCTACTACTCATTTTTTGAATCCCACTTACGGTATGGAATTCCATTCTGGGGTACTTGTAGCCAGGGTCTCTTGCAAAGTATATTCGTATTACAGAAACGAACTCTGCGAGTTATATTCAAAGTTAAGATGCGAGAATCATGCAGGTCTATTTTTTCCGGATAAAAAATATCAATCCTATTTGATTCATTTATTCTAGAGACAGTCTGTTTGTTACATAAATACAGAGATAGGTTCGTGAATGCCCATGTAGAAAGGCACACTCGTCAGGAGAAGAAACTTGTTCTTCCGTTTCCCACTTCCACCCTGATCAAACAATCCTTGATTTACAGAAGCAAACAAATGTATAATCATTTACCCAAGGTTCTAACAGACATAAATAAAATAAAGCAATTTATAAAATATGTTAAGAAACTTTTCATAGGAAAATGCTTCTACTCTCTAGAGTCTCTAGAGGAATACTTAGCATATGAGTTTTAGTCTTTCTGTGAACTGTGAGATGCGGAGAGCGGTTTATTCATACTTTTAACGTATGTTGTTCGTCATTACTTTTTGTATTTTACCGTGTGACTGTTTTTTTTAGTCACAAATGACTTTTGGAAACTTTTAATTTTTAATATTTAATATGTACATACTACGAAAGTATTTGTTATATTCTTACTATGTGACCTTTTATATAAAAAATTTGAATGTCTCAAGTATAAGATGATGTGAATAACTTCTAATACACAAACCACAAATGTATGAACTTTGTCGACAAAATGTAAAATTTTAGACAATAAAGCTTATCTATCTATGTTTGCTGAATATTCTCGGTAGACGGTCTACACTTGAGTTAATGTCCTACTTATCGACAGTGTCCCAATTGTCGACGATGTTGTCACTGTCGGGTGAGCTAGTTCATTATAGATACGGATATAACTTTTTTATAATGTTTAATTCTGAATAGATATAAATATAACCATAACATTGATGCTCGTTTTTTATTTCTCACAGTGTCAAGAATTGGTGCTCATACATGTCGGCGATTGGTTATTCATATTTTTCAAGTGTCGAAATTGAAACATCTGCTTTGTGTTTTGAACTATTTAATTCAAATTATTTGACTATTTTATGATTTGTTCTTTGCCTGTTTATTTCAATTGAAGCTACATAGATTCAGAAACTGAATATTGCAACCACATGAAAATTCCCTTTGGTTTCGAGAAGTATTCGTCATTCTCATGAACACGTTATTGGGTCGATAATAGGAAAATTTACCTTATGATATGGCCTATATCAGTTCAAATGTATTTTCGTCGTTCGATTCAGAGAAATGAAATATACGGTAAAAACTGGAGAATAAGGCTTTCAAGCCAATATTGGTTATTTAGTACTATTTTCCAACTATCCTTTATGTAGATGAATGGATCGTACAAAATCCCCCTTGAAAAGAAAAATTGGGAAATATTGCAACTATCTCAAACTCAAAATCCCTCATCTCAAAAATGAATAGTAAATATTATTTCATATTGTTTCTTCATCAGTCTACGAATAGGTTCACTCAACATGCCTCGTTACACTTTTCTCGAAATATAAATGGTCGAACTAATCCTTGCGCTGGGACAGATTTCGGATCCTGCAATTCATATATTACATACATGAAGGCAGCCATTGGGATATTGCCAAATTTAGGCCTACACAACGCTACAGAAGTTTTTGTGCTCTACAAAGAAGTATATAATTCTGCAGTGTATATCCCTATTTACGGAAAGCGCCCCCTACAGTTCAAACCAAATAACTATTTCGCGTATGTTGGTTATAAGACTGGTATATTGTGTGTCCCGATCTGAAACGTAGGGAAATTCTGCATTCAATTCTGATTGCAAAGTGATACTTTGTTGAGCCCGATATCGGGACTAACAAGGTTACTACGGGCTACACTGCGTCTAGTTCATAAATTGCAACGTTTTGTCCCTGACCGGAAATAAAAAATTAGAGTAGTATTGCTATGCTATCAAGCACAATTTTCAATCCGGGCTTGGTGCTCCAAATACTTCATTAAGGAGCACAGTGCTTATTTCTTTTGTACTAAGCAACCCACAAGTGTCAAGTTGTGATTTACACAAAAGTTTTTTCTATACACTACCCCATTCAACGAAATATCATCATAATATGAATATTTCAACATAATCTATATCAGAAGCAAACTGGCTGATGAAGCAAATGTGGAAAAGGATGCACTCTAAAGAGTGAAATATATATTTTGTTAATAAAGAAATGATAACCTATATCACATTCCTAACAGAATAATAATTTTTGTCTCATTAGTGCATTCGAATGAAAGCATTCCTACATTTTCTTGAAAATGTTTATTCTTTGTAGTGTCTAGGGGGGTTTAGATTGTTTCCTAAATTGGTCGATCTTGAACCTTGGATACCAATTCAGGAAATTAGTGACTGAAGTCCCAGATGATTCCCCATCTGATTTCATAAACACCCTGTTCATATTTTCAAACAAATCAATCGATCATGACAGATTGTGAATGTCAAAAATACACTGATTTCAAAAGCTGACTACAGAAGAAATGTTTCTAACATATTTCATCTTTGCAAAGTGAGATTGTTTGAAATGTGGTTCCCAATTATTTCGGTCTTCCCGATCGTGGGAGCGTGAAATAGATTTCCGTCCTCAAAAATGTATTGAAAACCGAGTGAATGTGATGCCACTTTTGCATCAATGTAACAAATGATTTCTGTTGAGTAATCCTTCTTGGAAATAGTTATTTGTTTTACTTGGCAGCAAAGTAGTAGATT
The DNA here is from genome assembly GCA_018342105.1 of Gonioctena quinquepunctata. Taxonomy (NCBI): domain Eukaryota; kingdom Metazoa; phylum Arthropoda; class Insecta; order Coleoptera; family Chrysomelidae; genus Gonioctena; species Gonioctena quinquepunctata. The sequence goes on along the minus strand of JAFIRS010003317.1, from coordinate 135,268 downwards.
GACTGCCGCGGCTGATAGTTCAGCCAAGCTTAGCGAGGCTAGGAATTCAGCTAAGGCAGTCAATCTACTTTGCTGCCGAGTTGAACATATAATTTTTTCTCCGATTGTTTATAATGATATATGTGGGATATTGTATTTGCAAATTATTACAATTTCCATAATCTTTTAATTTTTCTTGTAGTGATGAATTAAAACAAAATTTGATAGAAATCGCAATTGTTGGAATGGTTGGTTGCTATGGGAACGTATATATCCATTATAGTTATAGTTTGACAGCTCATGAAATTTCTGACAGTTTTGTGGAAAAATATTGGTATATTTATATTATGGACAGTGATAGCGACTTAGAAGTACTACTCCTCCAGAAATGAGGGAGGTGGCAAACAATTTTCAGTTAAATTTATCGCCGGAGATGTCTCGGATGAAATATGAAGGAAATTATAAACGATTCATGGATTATTGCATGGAGAAAAATGCGAAGACTTTTTCGGAGAATGTATAACTTGCTTATTTTGCTGGATTATCTAAAACAATGGAGAGTTCTACACTTTGGTCTGTATATTCCATGTCGAAGGCAACTATGAATGTTGAAAATGGCGTAGATATAGGGAGATATTTGAAGTTGCGGGAATATTTGAAGTTGCGGGAATATTTAAAACGGGCATCCGAAGGCTACAAGGCAAAGAAGTCCCGAGTTTTCGAAAAACAAGATATTACAAACTTTATACTGGATGCTCCAGATGATGAATATTTATTAGCAAAAGTAAGTTTTGAATAAGATATTTATACGATGAAGTGAAAATATTTATAATCCATTCTTTTAGGTTCTATTGATTTTTAGAATTGCGGGTGCATGTCGCTGCGACGAACTATTGAATTTAAAGTTAGAAAATATTGAAGATATGAACAATAAACTATTGGTATCCCTATTGAACACGGAGACGAAGAATTCGAAGTCTTCCGTAATAATGGAATATTCAGATGTTGTTAAAAAATATATAGCTCTTCGGCCTGCTGAATTAAAAGACATAACATTTTTTTTTAATACGTTGGTAGTAAATCCGTAAGGCAATTTGTTGGTATCCATGAATTTGGTAACATACCTCAAGAAATAGCTGTTTATTTAAAGTTGCCGCATGCTGAAGAATATACGGGACACTGCCTCCGTAGAAGTTCCGCCACTTCACTTGTAAATTCAGGAGGTGGCATAACAATGTTGAGAAGACATGGTGGGTGGAAATCCTCAACTATAGCAGAAGGGTACATTGAGGATTCGATAGTAAGAAAAACCAGTATTTGTGAAAAAGTTTTGATAAATGTTGGAACTACTTATGAGGTGAATCAAACTGGTAATATAGTGAATGTAAAGAGAACGATATCTGAGGAAAGGAAAGGTGGCCTATTTATTCAAAATTGTAGTAATTTTACTATCAATGTCAATAACAACTAAAAATATGTTTTTTGAATTCTTGTTGAAAGTATTATGTAATAATTTTTGTCAAAAAATGTAAAATGTTTTATTCCCATTGAGAATGATTATTTTACTGCCTGGGCAGGAAAGTCCTTACTTTGCTGCCTAGGCAGGAAAAGTAATACTTTGCTGATTGATATGTGTTTTCAAAATTAATATTTGCTGTCAATCGGAAAAAATCATATTATCTCAAATAAATCTGGAAAGCTGAATACACTTGCAAAACGCTTTCGACTCTCGTCATCTTCAGTGCTTCCTGAAAGTAAATACTCGAATTGACTAATGTCAGAAAGTTCATAAATGAAAGTTAGAATTTGAAAAAATTAGGTTGGGATTATTATTTTTTAATTATAAAATTTCACTTACAAGTCAGGTGGGGGTAGTAATACAATAGATGAATACTTTGGTAATCAAAGGATAATAATAATAGCTTGGAATTCAACGTATCACATGTTGGAATTCAAAGGCAAGGTGGATATGTCAATGTATCAATGAAAATTAGTTTGATTTTTGAATGTCGAATGTCAATGAGAGAAAAAGATAATACCAACTTAATGAAAACAAATTGAGAAAGAAGTTGCCAGTTCAGTGAAAAAGTTTTTAATAGAAAGGGTGGTGGAAATTTTGAATTTGATTTTAGTCATTAATCCTTTCATGAAGGAGATAGAAATATCTGTTTCAGTTCACTTGTGTGTTCAAACAATAGCAATTATTGGAAAGTTCTTCAGAAATTTCCAGTTCTTCACAGAAGTCCAATTTAAAATATTTTTTTTTGTCTTTGATATGCGAAATTTTTGAGTTTCTGTTGAGGCTAAAATTATGATTGGTAAATTTCAAGTGGAATCTGAATATTGATTTATCAGGTTTTCTCAAATGTTCGTTGATTCTAGTTAGTAGTCTGCAAGTTCGACCGATATATGAGGCAGGGCAATCAGAGTTTATAAACACCACTTTTATTAAGTTCAATGATTTTATCTTTGGAGTTAACCAAAGTTTTGTTCAAATTGTTAACCGATTCGAATGATATTTTTAAATCTGGAATCAGTTTTTGAATGAAAATGGAAATCTCGTTGCAAATATTGTTATGAAAGGAAAGTAATGCGAAATATTTCACTGGTGATAGACTACCAAGGTGGCTTGAGTTGAAGGCTAACTTTCTGTCTATGTGAGACTCGAATTTGTGAATCAATTAAATTCATAAATATTATATATATATATATATATATATATATTAAAATTTCTTAGGCATTGTTGTTTTTGCCTTATATATATATATATATGAAAGGCAAAAACAACAATCCCTGAGAAATTTCAAACTCACAACAATATACATTCTAAAATAGAATTTATCCTGGAAATTGAAATGAATAACAAATTAAATTTTTCAGTTTGAACCATCACAAAAATTGACAACAAATTAGATTTCTCCATTCACAGAAAACCTTCCCAGACTGATCATGTCATTCCATTCAACTCAAACCATACTATGCAACATGAAATGGCTGCCCTTCATTCTTATGTCAATAGACTTTTGAACGTTCCTTTAAGCCCAACCAAATACATTGAAAAAGTCAATATAATTGATCAGATTGCTGTCAACAATGATGACCAACCTTCCACCATAGAAAAATCAATTCACAAATTCAGGTCTTGCATGGACTGAAAGTTAACCGTCAACTCAAGCCACTTCGGAAGTCTATCACTAGTTAAATATTTCGCATTACCTTTCAGAACAATATTTGCCAACGAGATTTTCAATTTCATACAAGAACCGATAGGGTAATATTTAAATACAATCCATAATAGGCGAAATCGACATTTTTGGGCTTCCGAAAATTCACATATTAGGCCCGGTGTTGAAAATCTAGTACAATTTCGAATAAAGGTACTTTGTTCGGTAATGAACCAAGAGGTACGCTATTTTATGTACGATCGAAGTTTGAATGGGGAGAGATAGTTAGAAATTCTTCAAAACGTGGCAGAAACATTTCTTGGAAATTAGGCACTGGCTGGAGCTGCACGTTTATGTTATCAGATGCATGAGGCACCATTACAGCATACAAGAAGTGTGTATACGAAATTGACATCCTTGTTCGAGTACAATTTTTGTGAACCGCAAGATCTCCGGATCTCACTCCTTTAGACTTTCATATTTGGGGTGGGATTGAAGATTTGATCTATTCTCCACAAGTTCGCGTTATAGATGATCCGCGACTTACAATAATAGACAGATCTGTTGAAAGTAGAATAATCGAATTTTTTAAAAAATGGTGGTCATATTGAACATTTCTGTCAACAGTGTTCTTGTTCGTGAATAATAATTTTTCTGGTGTAATTGAATAGAAATCCATATTTTTGTTTAAATTATTACAATCGTCTTTTGTTTCCATGGCATACTCGAAAAAGCAAAGAATCTCTTGGCAAGATAAGGCATTACTCGATTTTCATTGATTAACCCAATAAAGGTTGTAGTTAGGTTAAGGGAATGCTGGAGTAATTCACCCTGAAATTGAATTTATTTTCGAATTGTGTCAAAAAAATATTAGGTAATATTTGGAAAGATTCAGTTTTCCATAATACAGTGTTATCGACAGATTTCAAAATGACAAAAAAGGTAATTCAACACAGCTCAGGTTGTCTGGAGTCAAAATCAGAAGGCCAATCGAACCATATGAAAAAAAATGTGAGTTTCCATTTGAAATAAGAATATAGCTGATGGACTAAAGATATTTCATGTAGAATGCACATGGTCGATTCTGAAAACATACCAAATTTCAAGTTTCTAATCCAACTGGAGAGGTGAAGAGGTAGAAAACTAAGCAAAAATTGAACCATGAAGATAAATTTAAATCTACTAGTCGCAAATTTCAACCATGGCCAATAATTGATATCTGAGATAATATTCTCAGGTGAAATGTGAAAGCATTCAGGTGTATATTATTCATTTTTGATTTCAAACTGAAATTTGTTGTCTGAAACATGCTTTTTATGAATATGGTGAATTCATTAAGAATCGGTATTTTTCTTAAATTATTAATATAAATACCGAGAACTGATTGTATTTTTTTACTTGATGACCGGAAAGTCAACTTTGATCATCCCCTACGGCCCTTCTCTTGGTATTTTGGAGCTTTCGAAGTCCCAAAATATAATTCTTTCCCAAATTCAGAAAATAGAAAATGCTAAGATTTGTTCAAAATGAATAAAGAGTCAGTTGCAGGATTAATACAGAAAATAAAAATGAACCCCTTATTATCACTTCCCGGTTCTTTCTGTCGGATTGCCAGTAGAAATCTTTTAAAATCTGGAATTTGCAACTTGATGATGAAAAACCTGGTTATAGAGTCTGACGACCTGAACCTATGTTCAAAACTGAACATATAATAGGATTTGTTTACGAATAAAAATTTGTAAGTGCAAATTGGCCAAACAAAATAAAATTTGTTATGTGGGATATCAAAAGTTGATATTATGAGAAATTCATTGAGAGAAAAAGACATAATTTTTTTTCTGAGGATCTATAAACGTAATAGTTTTTCTTTCGTTGCAGGACATCGACAGCCCATTGGAAGATTTACCGTTAAGGATTTCTTTCGTTAATTTCCCTAGAAAAACGATAATGATGCTTCAATTCCCAACTGAGTTCGTCTTTCAGAGATTGAACCCTATAGAAATGCCTCCTTTCAGTAATATTGGAGCCCTTAGTCAAAATGAATGAGTATTTTCATCATCCACCCTGAAGAAAAAAGGTATTGTAGAACAGGAAAAATATAATATAAAATCGGATTTATATTTGTTCATCAAAGAAGTTCATTGAGTTCATTGGAGCGGTCCATTGCGGTATTCAGGAAACCCTATCGGCAGTCTTTATTCACAAACAATAGAACAGAAACTGAGAAATCGAAGTATTATTTATCGAATGAATTCAGTCAGCCAATGGCAATTCAGAAGCTGAAAACAATCGGTGACATTCAATGGGGTGAATTGATTTCTCAACTTTGTATGTAATGGAATCCCGATCCACTTCCATAAGTACGATCAACCTGGAATTTGGCATATGCATATGCTTGATATTTACACACGAGAATGAGACAATCAGCTGCTCCACAGTGGTGGACGAAGTATTTTATTCATGGCCCGATCTGCCTTGAAGTATGATGGTTTTCAATGACGAAGTTGCTCACTTTGGAACCCATCACGTGGTTCTTGGTTTCATATGCTAGTAGAGATGAGAGCAAGGTGCACTACGTACCTGGGATTGCGATGTTATATGTAGGGGATTTAGGCCGGTTCTGGATCTCTCCGCCACTATGACGTCACATGTGACTTAGAACACGTATGTAGCAAGGTCATTGGGTATGTGGCCTTGACCTTGAGAGTATTGATGTTTCACCTTGACATTGAGATGTCAAATTTGGGGGACAATGTCATTGCATACAAGTCTCGTGAGTCATGTGTCTTTTCCCGTGAGAAGTCAATTCACACAGTGTGACGCTACAATAGGTAGTGCACAACTGTTTCATACCCACGGCTTGCACCTATTCCACCAAGGTCGTGAGAGTAAAACGCACGGAGTGTGATCTCCATATATTTGAGTGCATAACCCTCTCTCATCAAGGGAGATGTGTGGGCGTGTCCTGTATAAGATAATTTATCAGGTATCGTGAACTATCGATAGCAAGATTAATAGATGTATTCTTGTACTTGTGGTAGATATTCTACTCGTAGATATAATTTGCTCCGTCATCAGATATCAGTTGAGTCCTTCAACGAAATAATTGAAAATGGACAATCGTGATGATGACTCCTCGCCACATGTGTCATTGTATACATGTGGATGTTGTAATGTGACAATACCACATTGTCAAATCAATTCACACAATAAAACATTTGCACACAGAACGAATTCATGCGAATATTGTGGTTATGGCAAAAATGCTCTCAAGTGTCGCATTGCAAGCTATTGAGAGGGTAGCGATGATGTGTATACGAAATATGGTCCATTATCCAATGAGATCAATCACATAATTATTGGACTTTTGGAAAACAATAATTGAATTTCAAAACTCGATCCAGGTAGACATGGAAGTATTTGACAGTTATGTCATCCAAACCCAGGAATTGACAGACATCGAGTCATTCGATTCTCCGAACCGAATTTCCGACCGATCCAGTGATTTGAATGGATTATTCGAGAATTTCCGTGGAATCATCAATGCGCAAACTACTGAATTTAAGGAGCGTGATACAGGTTAATTGTTACATATAAAATTTTGTAAAAAAAATCCAACATGTTATTATTTTTTTCTTAGATGGATGGAGTTGTAGATGAAAAGTTGTTCCTTGAGGTGAATATGAATAAATATACTTTTCTTGGCAAATTATAGTACATAAAACTGCCGGAATATATCGGGACCATGAAAGGTGTGGTCAATGTGGAGGATGAAGATCAGTATTGCTTTGCATGAGCTGTGACATCCGTATTATTTCCTAGTGATCATTGGGTGTCGGAGTTGTCATCATACCCACGAGATTTGATAAAGTATGTATACAGTGTCCGGCAGAAAGTACGCATCATATGGGAATTTATTTTAATATAATATTTTGACAAATGTCGATACATGCAATCGCTTCTGCATTAAAAGAAACCTCGAAAGATGTTGTACAGTGCCGTTCGTCTCTTCTTGTTTGGCGGGAAATTTAAAAAATTTAAAAATTATGTCTCAAAACACACTTACTTGGGAAAATATTGAAAAATGTTATTTGGAAAAGTTGTTGAGAACGACATTTTATAGCTATGTACAAGTTTAAAAAAATCTGAGATGAAAAAATAAAAATCAATTTTTGCCATGAAAAAAAATTCAATTTGGAAAAATACATTTCTGACAAAGAAACTCATAAGTAAAGCCCAAGAGTAATATTTTGAATAATATTTTGTGAAGATTCACCAGCTACTTCTATTTTATTCGAAGAAAATTTTAAATCTGTGGATTTGCCATGTGTTCAGCTGCTTCATAAGAGGTCACAGAAATATCTTCAGGACATTATAATCCCGATACTGTTCATTATTGACAAAGAACCATGTATCTACAGAATTTTTATATGAATTTTTTATTAGAACAAAAAATTGATTGAATTTTTTACATAATTACATTTTATAATAAAATTAGAAGCTGAAATGATTATAAACCAAACAATTTAGTGCATACTCGAATGTTTGTTATCAATTTATTTTTTGTTTGAATAAAAAATTCAATTTGAAATTATGTAGATACAGGGACCTTTATCAATAACGAACAGTATGGGGATTATAATGTCCTGGAGATATTTCAGGGTCCTCTTATGAAGCAGCTGAATACATGGCAAATCCATAGATTTCAATTTTTTTCCGAATAAAATAGAAGTAGCTTGCGAATATTTACAAAATATCATTTGAAATATTACTGTTGGCCTTACTAATGAGTTTCTTTGTCTAAAATGTATTTTTCAAATTGACATTTTTATTATGGCAAAAAAATGATTTTTATTTTTTTATCTCAGATTTTTTTCATAACTTGTACATAGCTATAAAATAACGTTCTGAACAACTTTTTCGGATAACATTTTTTGATATTTTCCCAGCTAAGTGTGTTTTTAAACATAATTTTTAATTTTTTTTAATTTCCCTCCAAACACGAAAAGACGAACGGCACTGTGCAACGTCTTTTGAAGTTGCTTTTGATGCAGAAGCGATTGCACATATCAATATTTGTCAAAATCTATTAATAAAAGAATTTCCCATATGATGCGTACTTTCTGCCGGTCACTGTATATGTAGTAGAATTATATTTTCAATCAATGTATATGGTTTGGAGTCTAAAATATAAAACAAAAATGTTCTATATGATGTTGTTGGTTCATTGCGTTACTCTCAGAGATAACTCAGAAGGCATGTCGATTTGTTGCTCATCACTGATATGAAAGGAAATAGTCATTATAGTTGGATAAAAAATCTTTTAATTTGATTTCCAGCACCTTTTTTTGTCTGTGGTGGGTGTTAATTGTATTTTGCAAATGAGCGATTACTTTTGCTTTGCCAGATGGATGATTGTAATCATCTCTCTATAAAAGTACCAAGAACTGAATTTAGGATCAATAAATGTGGGAAGTTGGTGACCGGTAACACATTGATGTTTCGGAATTTCGGAAGACAAATGTGCCTTTTACCTATTCTGACCAGTGAATCGAATTTCGAACTCCCATACATGAACAGAACCTATCAACACGAAGTATACTCAGTTGCTTATCTGCTTAAATGTTCGTTTGACGATAAATTATCAAAATTTGTCTGATATAGAGGTGATGATGGTGTGAAGGTTACTACAATGGGAATCGAAGACGATTTAGGAAATATATACAATGAGCATTTGAGATATGTCAAACTGATGCATAAACAAACGCCTGAAGAGAAAAGAGAATGCCACCACCTGTAGTATTTGTGAATTTTCTCAGAGGATGATGTCAGGATCAGAAATCACTGCCATCTTACGGAAAAAAAAGATATTCAGTTGCGCACTTTGCATGTAATTTGACTTTCAGGATACCGAATTTCATTCCAATAATATGAGCGGTAACGATTATCACATGTTCATGAGTGAATTGTATCAGGAAAAAGACAAGGTCGATGTGAATCCTCGAACGAAGGAAAAATACATATCATTCACAAAACACATCTATACACATAACTATCAAAGTAGAAAGTGGGACATGCAGAATAATTATTCGAATATTAGATTCATTGATAGTTTCAAGTTCATGTCAAATTCGTTGGAGAAATTGGGTGCCGATTTGAGTCATATGCAATGTGAAGAGTTATGAAGTATTTTCCTGGAATTAACAAATTCGATTTGATGAGGCAAAATCGTGCTTTTCCTTATAGTTTGGTGGATGGCATTGACAAGTTGAATGTTCGTGGTCCACCAACAAAAAATCAATTCTATGACAATATGAATGAGGAACATATATCCAATGAAGATTATATGAGGGCTGAACGTGTTTGGTATCTGTTCGAATGCAAGAATATTTGGTTATATATTTGAACTCTGATGTACCTATCACTGCTAGGCGATGTATTCGAAAATCTCAGACCTATAGGCTTAGACACATATAAGCTAGATCCAGCTCAGTATTATACTGCACCTCGATTATCTTGGAATGTAATAATGAAATTCACAGAGGTCGAACTTCAACTTTCAAACGACATTTATATACAATAACTGAATTCCCAAAACACTCGAACAGAATATCTATCAAATGTAGTTCAATGTCCAGCGGGGCTACAGCCAGGGAAGTAGTTGTTTTCTGTTAGACATTCACAAAAAATATCTCCATTTTCAACGTGGATTTTTCAATTCACAGGAAAAAAATTCCATTCGATACTCAATTGAGAATGTTTTCGTTTCCAACGATTGGGTTGTTCGGTACTATTACGAATCGCTTTTGATGATGAATTATATCGGTTGAGCTGGTACGTACTGAATTCCATTAAGAAAAAAACTAGTAGCAAATTTCGTGTTCCTTTCGTGAACTGTTGTAAATTGTTTCGAACTCATTGCAAAAATATGAGAAAATTAAAAACTAATACATTGTCACTGTCGTTAACCTTCGAAGGCAGTATCAATAATCAGTGCAATACTAATTTAACCCATGCAATTAGTTATAAATTCTGATTGCTGTGAGGAGAAGGAAATAAAAAGACGGACGAAAACAATATCATTTTGGAGGCTTATATGGAAATCTTGGCCTCTCATCCGAGTATGGAAAGATAATTTATTGCTTATCTTCATCAATTTCCGTTCGTATCATTCCATGTAAAGAATCATATCCGATTTGGATTCCAAAATTTTATTGAAAGTCTGACTTATTTCTCCTTTGTTGCCCCTCAAATGGATCCTCAAATCGTTCCTTGTATTTCTTTTTATCATAAGGAAGATACAAATCAAACGGAATCATTGAAGTAGTTCCCCCAGTTTTTGGCAGAGCATTTAATGAAATGTTGGATTCTGTAAAATGGAATTACAAGCGGTTCTTGCATCTGAGTAATGCAGGGTGAGTCTTCTCTTCATACCATATTTGAAGTCAGAAATAAATTCGTTTTCACCCGCAAAATACTTGATTGCACCCAATCAGGCCACGCTTCAACTGTCAAATGAGGATTTCGCAACTTGAAGTTGGCAGTTTATTACAGGAAGAGCACTCAGAATGGGGTTCGTCAAAGCATCAATGGTAATTCATGCTCATACTTAATTTATGTTTAGAAGATTCCTGGAAGTTTATGAGATATTTTAATTCATGGCCAACTATTTGAATTCACTTGTCTTGCTTCCAAACTATGTTTGTACTTCATACCTTTTTGCAAGCTCATGGAATCAATCGTAATATTTTCACGGTCCCTGGATAAACTGTGTGTGAATTATCTGGATGATATTTTCATTATGGGCATATTCTAGAATGATTTCACCAAGTGCTCATTGCAAATCCTTGTGATTTTCATTCGACAGAAGTATATAAACACCGACACTAATCAACGAAACTAACCAGGTAGAAGTCAAATTGAATTTTTCCATCGAATTGAGTTCACATTTCACAAAAAATTGGGCATGCTCTTTGGATCGCTTACGGAAATTCCCGAAAAAGTGAAATATTGGACTATCTATGACAGATAATATCACTGTGCAAGAACCACTTGATTGATATATCATTGTTCAACAATTCCAATGATTCTTCAACTTTCATAACTCAATCAAGAGGGGGCTATCACATGTTTAGTTGACCGGTAGTACAAGATCAATACATTGAAGCTGAAAGCTGGGTATAAGTCCACAAACGTTTGCCAGTAACCTCTGAAATTGTCTCTATTATCCGTTCCAACAAAACTACGACAGATGCGGAGCAAAATGATAGGAAATTGTGGAATTTTCAAATTCTCCAAAATTTCAGAATTATTGGATGATATTTGAGGTTTCAGTGAAAACTGAAGATAATCAGATAGCTGCTAAAGAAATGGAATTTTTGGGTGATCATTTGAATAATGACAAGTGTTCAGAATCATTATCTCGAAGAGATCACGTTCCTGTAACAACGTACGTTTTCACTTGTTAGGACTTTTCTCGTTTTGCACTCTTATTTCATGAACACTACAAATATCATATCTGATGAAGTATAATTAATTTGTGGTTGTTTCCGAATAGCAGTCTCAATAATTTCCTAGATTATCGAAATTGACTGGGTTCCAATGAAAAATTCTTGAAATGCGCGCTCAGCAAAACATCCATCAATCTTGGACTTTACTCTGGCTGCTGCTGCTCAATGATCTGTAAGTTTATTTTTGATTGATAGAAAATCGAATTGTTCCTTTAGTGTTAATAGTTCTTCCCACCTTGGAAAAATACAATACTTACACCAAATAATGGTTGAGTTTTATATTATTCTGAAACAAATGTTTCATCCCAATAAAGCAATAGATTCCCCATATTGGCTCTTACTGTCATAAACATAGGAGAGAATAGCTGATTCACCAGAATGGAGAGCATTATCAGAATATTTCAATAAATGATATTCATCCCCGAGATAAATATCATCCTTGAGTCTCGAGGAAATGATCTTAATCTTGGCTTTGATCAACATTCGAAATATTAAGACAATAACGATCAAACTTCAGTTAGGTGAGTTCGCTTGAACGATTCGATTACATAGTACTGCACCACCCATTTGTAAATGTATCCATTACAATTCGACAATATTGAAATTATTAACATTTCTAGGAATCCTGGTAGATTTTATGGGAGTTCCAGACAAGGAGCATTATGTGGAGAACAAATGATATTATACGGAAATCTTCGAACCACCCATAGTTCCATATTTCAAGAAATAATCAATAAAAAACCTTTTCGAAGATAATCTTTCATTCAAATGCTCTAAGAAGTTAAAAATTATTGCTTTGGATGTGTGACGTAGATTATTTCGTGAGTTATAGATTCAAGAGTTTGTAGCGCAAAGTACTCAGTTCGAATACAAAAGCGACAATCCTTTGAATGTATAACTCACGGAATAACCTACGTCACACATCGAAAGCAATAATTTTTTACATTTTAGCGCATTTCAATCAATGATTTTTGACAATAAATTCTCAATCTCCGACCACAAAAACCCCCACATACCAATTTGGAATAGAGTCGGACCCTAAATACAAAACTCGTCCGCCATCTTGAATTTATGAATTTAGAAAAATAATCCATATACTCTACCCCAAAAACCTCCCCATACCAATTGTGTATAGAATCGGACCATAATCACAGAGATCCGCCTTCTTGGAGACGCCATTTTGATTTCATGAATTTTTACAAAAAGTCCATAATTTTCGACCGGAAACCCCCACATACCATTTTTGAATCGAATCGGACCATAAACACAAATCTCATCTGCCATTTTGTTCTTTCCCCTAAAATGCACTGTTACGGGAACTATGAACACCTGACAAATTTCACGTTGATCGGACAACTGGAAGTGGGTCAAATTTAACCTGTTAGATTTGATTACACACATCGGGACAGGTAAAAGTATATTAAAGCTTGTAAAAAAGGTGATTTTTTATTTCAATCATATTTATAAAAGAACCGCTTATCAGAAATTACTGAAGATGTAATTGTTTCCTTGAATAATCATGAACCCAATGAGGCGACCAGTTGTGAAGGTATATTTCTCAATTCGAAAGTTTGGAAAATAAACTGAACCTATTTTTTTCTGTCATTGTACAAATCAATTTTCGGATAAAAAAAAACAGCTTCAAAATCGGTCGATGGAAATCAAATAATTCGAAAACTCACAATGATTGGTCTTTCGTCATGTACCATCGCTCGGTATAATGTTTTTAGATTGGCAGTTAAATTATGAAATATGATTCGGCATACAATGGAAGAACAGTACGCGATAACCGTGTGCTCTTATCTGAATTTCACAACTTCAATTTTGGAATAAAAGTGGAACACCGCTGGCTTTGTTGCCAAATTCAATTTAAATAACATTCGAGAAAAATGACCAAGGTGAGTATCGCAAAGTAGAGCGGACAGATCTTTAAATTATCAGTAAGTATACTTTAAGCTGCAACACTCTGGAGTATGCGATGTCACATCACTTTCTGGCTTCTTTCCGACGGATAATATTCAATTGCATTAAATGAATTGTTATTCATTTTTCCAATTTCCGCAAATGAATACAGAGATGAGGATCCATGAACTCGACTAGCACATCTTCGGATTACTCCTGACATCCTTATAACCATTTTTAACCGAACGAAACCAAAAAGGAGGAGGTTCTCTATTCGACGCATATATTTTTTTTTGTATGTATGATCACGCATAACTTTTCACAGAAGAGTCCGTTTCCGATGATTTTTTTTTCATTGGATAGGGTGTACTTCAAAGTTGGTCCTATTCGAATTTGAATGAAAAAATCTATCCCTAAGGGTAGCAAAATGGAGGATATTGATCGTTCACCTTCTGAATTTTGGTCCGTTAACCGATTCTATCAGGCATAACTTTGTAGTGGGTTTTCCGATTTGGATGACTTTTCCTTCATAAGATAGAGTATACCTCATAGTCAATAATATCTCAATTTGGAATGGAATAATCCACCCCTTTGGGTGGAAAAATAGGGGATGATTGATTTTTCATTTGTGAACATTGGCACACATATGTAGTTGTCATTTACAGATCCTCCTACATCCGTCACAATAATTACATTCTCTGAAAGGATGGGATGATATATAGAGTGATTGAATCAACTAACCAGAACTTTCAAAAATAATTTATATTATATAACAATAGATAGTTAAAGCAGATAATCATATTATTTAACAGTTAATAGTTGAAGTAAGCTAGGTGAGTAGATATTTTGGAAGTAATCAAAAATTAAGTAGGTAATAATCAGTAGATTTCAACCACAAACAATTAAAAAATTGAAACTTTTTAACAAAAAATCAAACCGACGATGAAATGACCTGAAAAGCAAAAAATAAAATAAACCTTCTTGGTCTTAATGATAATTGAGCTCCTAAACTAATGTGAGTAACTAATTTTGAGTCAGCGCCAAACAAACTAGCAATTAAATTAAGTAAAGCGTAAAATGATGGCAGGGAGATGCATAGCGGTGTTTTGATCACATCTTCAAAGTAATATAATGATCTTCGATAATTGTTTGTTTGGCGCCGAATCGAAATAAGGTACTCACATCAGTTTGGGAGCTCAATTATCATTAAGACTAAGGAGGTTCATTTCATCTTTTGCTTTTCAGTTGATTTTTTCGAACGCTTAATTTTTTGTTGAAAAGTTTTTATGTAGGTATATCATGAGAAAGAACATATAAGGTGAATAATACCAATGTCATTAGAATGAAAACTCCAACAGTATTCAAAAATATAATGTTTTTTAAGTCACTGTGTATTTTCAAATGAATAGATACCATGGAAAAAAATCAGTTCAAATATCTTCCTGATGAAGGATGGTACCAAATATTACTTACATAAAGCAGAAGTAAAACAAAATTGTTGAATAGTTTTTAACCGCTTTCTAAGTTGTTTAACCAACTCTCAGGAGTGAATGAAAACTTGTACGAGTTTAGAGCACCGGGGCCTTACCTTAGTGGGTACGAGACTAAGGCTCGTGCCACTGAACCAGTTTCATTGAAGTGCAGGAAAGCGATGGATAGAAAAAGAAGACCTAATGAAAAGTTTTCAAAACAGTTAAGGGAATTGGCAAACATAATTCAAATTTGATCCCTCAGATTTGAGCTCAGTGTCTGGTGATGTCCACTTCTAGTATAGTTTGGTGGTGCAGCTTTACTTCGCAAATGGCTGGAAGAATTCCGACTGAAAATTCATTCGGTTGGGAGAGCAGAGAAATGGTAGGTAGAAAAATCATTATTTTGAGAAATTTCAAAAACTATTCAAAAGTTTTCGATTTGACATTTGGCTGAGATCAACTAATGGAGAAAGTGAAATGGTGGATACGGGGTGAGCAATAATCTATTTTCTCTTATTCTTGCTATAATAGAGTTATTTTCCAAAAAACATATTGATTCAGCTAATGAGAATTCCATGCTAGATCTCAATGCTGCCAAAACCTATAGACATGACGATTCATTGCCTGTATTAGAACAATCTGAGAATATAAAAACTTTTTAACAAAAAATTAAACCGACGAAATACGGAACTGGAAAGTAGAAAATAAAATCAACCTTCTTAGTCTCAATAACCAAGCTCATGAACTGATAAGTAACTAATTTTGTGTCGGCGCCAAACAAACGAGCGAATGAATCAGGTAGGGCGTGAAATGATGGCATCGAGTTGCGCGGTGACATTCTGATAAATTTTTTGGAGTAATTTGATGATCTTTGTTGATTGTTCGTTTGGCGCCGACTCAAAATTAGTTACTCATTAGTTTAGGAGCTTAGTTATTGAGACTAAGAAGGTTTATTTTATTTTTTACTTTTCAGTTCCGTATTTCATCGGTTTAATTTTTTGTTAAAAAGTTTTTATTTTTCAATTTTTTGTGGCTGAAATCTACTGATTACTACCTACTTGTTTCTCCATTATTTCCAAAATACCTACCCACCTTACCTCAACTATCACCAGTTGAATAATATGATTATCTACTTTTACTATTTGTTGTAATATAAATTATTTTTGTTGTTCTGGTTAGTTTATTTCATTACTTCGTATATCATTCCATCCTCTCATAGGATATGATGATTATGAAGGATGTGGGAGAACAAAAATGATGACAGTAGCGATCTGTCATTGTCAACTACATATGTGTGCCAATGTTCACAAGTGAAAAATCAATTATCCCCTATTTTTCTACCCTTAAGGGTGGATAATTCCATTCGAAATCCAAATATGATCAATTATGAGGTATACCCTATCTAATTGGAGGAGAATCATCCAAATCGAAGAACCCAGTACAAAGTTATGCCTGATAAAATCGGTTAACGGACCAGAATTCAGAGGGTGAGTGATCAATATCCCCAATTTTGCTACCCTTAGGGGTCGATTTCATCTTTTATATTCAAATGAGACCAACTTCGAAGTACACCCTATCCACAAATGAAAAAGTTATAGGAATCGGACGTCTCAGTGGAAAGTAATGCATGATCATGCATAAAAAAAACATACGCGTCGACTAGAGAACCTCCTCCTTTTTGGTTTCTTCGGTTAAAAATTGTTTAACCTAATATAAGTAGAGGTCAATCGTATCGAACTCAGTCTCCTCACATCAGTGGAATGGAACTCCTGCATACAGTTGGGAAATATACAGGGTGTAATTTACCCCCCTTGCACACCCGTAAATGACGAGTGGATAATGCCATTTTATAGCAAATTACGGTGGTTTAAAATCTGAATAAAAATTTTGAGCCACTCGCCTACTTCCAGCTGACCTGCTCAAAGGAAAACTTCAGCGATTGCCAAATGCAATAAACATTCAACACGACATTTGAATGAGGTAGAAGAAGAAGGAGGTGTGGTAAATGTATAAATTGCAGTCTGCCTCAGATAGACACTCAATTTCGGAGTGAAGAAACCATCTATCTAACCTTGTTATATTCAAACTGATGATAAAGTCAGGACTATTTGACTTCATACTCTGCTTTGAGGCACTAATCATAATTATCACAGTCACTAGAGAGAAACAAAAGACACAAACACTATTGAAAAGTGAAACAGTCATTCGCAATAGCATTTTGTTATGAAAAATTTCGGCCATTATAAATATGATTCAGACATCTGGTGAACTGAACACTGTTGCCAAACAAGATTCTCGCATGTACGAAGGAAGGTTGGTTACATTGTACCAGTGTTTTCCGATTGTCTTGTGAATAGAAAAATGTAATTAGCAACCAATCAGAAAGCAATACGCGATGTGCAGGAGAATGAATTTGTCTTTTGCTGGCTCTTAAAATGAAACACCGAGCTGTTCCGTGCGTATTTGAAAGAGTAGGAGACATGATGAATCACTCCTCGCATTCATGAGTAAAGTAGTGAATTTCAATTCCGGTTGTATTCCGGAGTCACCAATAACTGTGCGGGCGTTTTCGTACTAGATATCTAGTGAACGGACGTACAGTGATTGGCGACTCAGGAATCCAACCAGAATTGGAATTTACTACTCCATTCATGAATGCGGGGAGTGATTCATCTTGTCTTCCACTCTTCAAAATACGCACGGAACAGCTCGGTGTTTGTTTCAAAAACCGGCAAAAGACAAAGACAATAATGTTCGAATTGATTCTCCTGCACAACGCGTACTGTTTTCTGATTGGTTACTAATTACGTTCTTCTATTCACCAGACAATCCTAAAACACTAGTACGATGTAACAAACCTCCGTTCGTGCGTGCGAGAGTTTTGCTTGGCAACAGTGTTTAGTTTTTCCGATGTCCGAATCATATTTATAATGACCGAGATTTTTCACAACAAAATGCTATTGCGAATGAATGTTTCACTTTTCAATAGTGTTTGTGTCGTTTGTTTCTCACTAGTGACTATGATAATTAGTGCCGCAAAGCAAAATATAAAGCCAACTAGTTCTGACTTTATCATCAGTTTGGATATAACAAGGCTAGATAGATGTTCCTTCACTTTGGAATTGAATATCTATCTGAGGCAGGCTGCAATGTATACATTTATTACACCTTTCCCTTCTACCTCATCCAAATGTTGAGTTAAATGTTCATTGCACTCGGAAATTGCTAAAGTTGCCCTCTAAGCAGGTCAGCTGAAATTGGGCGAGAGGCTCTACCCACAATTTTGTCGAATTTTACAAAAAACAAAATATGTTTTCAATTATTTTTCAGATTTTAAACCACCGAAATTTGCTATAAAATGGCATTATACACTCGTTATTCAAGGGTATGCAAGAGGGTAGACAGCTTTTTTTTATTCCCGCAAAATCTGAGGTCACTAGATCACGTCGCAACGGATTTTTCAGTTGTCAGACATGCAAAAACGAACCGCCATTAGAATTTTGCGGGAATTTCAATAACAAATGTTTTTCCCATATGTAGCCAACTTCATGACAGACACTGAATATATATATATATATATATATATATATATATATATATATATATATATATATATATATATAAGAGGATATCAGGGCTTATTTAAGTTTATCTATTAGATTTGGAATCAGCATCCCCAAAAACCCCTCAATTCATATTTTCAAAATCTCAAAAATGTATTGAAGACCTAGTGAATGCGATGTCTTTCCTGCGTCAATGTTACGAATGATTTCTGGTGAGTACTCTCTTTTGGAAAACATTCTTCTTTGCCTCATTCATCTTTATGAGTTCTTAATCAAGACTGGAATAGAAAATCAAATAACTATCTGAATGAAAATGCAAATTTTCAATTTAAGATTTTTTCTTTCGAGTTAGGGCCTTTTCAGAATATCTATCAGATGTAGTTCAATGTCCAGCGTGGCTTTAGCCGGGGAAGTAGTTGTTTTCTGTTAGACATTCACAAAAAATAGCTTCATTTTTATCGTGGATTTTTCAATTCACAGAAAAATCTTTCTATCAATATTCAATTGAGTATGTTTCCCTTTTCAACATGAATACCCCACAAGAGGTTATCTTGACGATGGAAGATAGTGACCAAAGTTTATCTTTCAGTCGCAGATGATTCCACATCTGATTTTATGAACATCCTGTTTATATTTTCAACAACTCAAGAGCTGATTTTTTTTTAAATTTTTAAATCACTTTTCCTAATAGTTTGTTCGTTTTATTCTCAATTTAAATCAAAGATATCATCCAGACGACGAACGTATCTGAGCAGAATTTCGAAACAACCCAAATGGTAGTATGAGGGCAGTTGCGAGGATACTGAATTTAACGAAAACAAAGTACGGAGGTGTTTGAAACGCAATAGGATTGGGGCACTAAAACCAAAATTTCTAGACATTTCTTGAATGGTGATTTTGATTGCTTGTGGTTGTAAGGTAACTATCATAACGAGAGACTTTTTCTAAGGAACATGATGTTTACTGAAGAGGCAACGTTTACGACAAACGGTGTGGTATCTAGTCGAAATTGTAAGTTTTGGGCAGCCAAAAATCCAAATTGGGTGATTGATTATAAAAACCAATATAGAGAAAAAGTAATCGTGTGGTGTGTCATATTCAACGAACGAATTGTTGGCACTTTTTTCCTGGATAACCTGAACGGACAAAATTTTCTACATTTTTTACAAAATGATTTTTATTATTTTCTTATGGAATTGCCACCAGCCCAGAGAAAAAACCCAATCTTTCAATTAGATGGTGCCCCCGCACATAATTCTTTGATAGTTAGGGATTTTTTGAATGCAACTTTCCCTATGACGTGGATAGGAAGAAATTCTCCTTCAGAACCACGACCCCCCAGATGGCCGGATATTACCCCTTGTGACTTTCATCTGTGGGGGCACTTGAAAAGTAAAGTTCATGCTACTCGGCCGCGTAATAGAGAGGAACTTTGCATTGGAATTAGGCAAGCGTGTCAGGAAATTACTTCCCAAACTTTGAAAATAGTAAATTTACTTTTGAGACGAATTGTTGAAAAATCAATTGTTTTAGAAGGTTGTTGAAAAAACAAGAATCTAAAATATTGTTCTTCGTAATTTTGTTACCACAGTTACAAATGAAGAACTTATTGAAGAAATAATATTTTTTTTTCTGCTAAAATCAGTTCTTCAGATTTTGAAACATACAATCACCACCAAAATTTCAAGAAAATAGCATTATTTATGACTGATAGAGAACTAAACAACCTCTTAGGAAAAATGATTTTTCGCTAACCCCCCCCCACACCGTACGCCAATGGTAAATAAAATTGTTCACTATGCCAAATACCCCATTTGTCTAGCATGCAAACACCACCAAAATTTCAAGAAAATCACATTTTTTATATCTGAGGTACTAGGGAGTATTCATGAAAAGCGGGACACACTGTATGCATATATATATATATATATATATATATATATATATATACACTTATAAAATATATATCAACTAACTGCGTTTTGTTATGGAAATATCTGGGATTGTATGGTTACTTTCTCAGTGCGTCTTCCCTACGAATCAAAGTGCTTCATCATGAACATTACTTGAAATATGTTGGATATTATTGGACATGGACTCCATCAACGGTGAAGCAGTGTTTGACTTTTCAATGATCGGAGCACTTCATGAAACTGAAAATAATCATTTCCCGGTCACAGTCCGGGTACCAAACATCAACATTTTACCCCAATCAGATATAAGAGCCTCTCGATTGATGGACAAAAAACACAAAAATTGACAATCATTTCCGAGCTGTTTATTCATTTTTTTTTTCATTATCTTCACTTTTGATCAGCATATCCGGAAATGTATTTTATAAAATGTATGGCCAATTTTCGGTACTCCATTCCCACTTCATGATATCGAAGCATTGTTGAAACCGTGAATCGGACTAGTAGCGGCCCACACACACACACACACACGTAGGAACGGTTTTGGCTCAGGGTGTGCCAGGCGCGCAGACGAAACTTCTATATTCAAAGGTTTGAAGTTGTCACATACCTGAAACAAGGCTCAAGTCCATCAATCCATATAAGCAGATTGAGTTCACTTGTTGATGGATATATTGGCCTGTAATCCTCATAACATCGACCCTAAGTGTGGCTGAGCTTCTGCTGTTAGGGAATCTCACAATGGTATATCTTCCCTCATCAAATAAGGTGTTAACTCAAGTACCAACAAATCATTCGTGAATATACTTTTTCAAAAATCGATCAGGAATTTCGCCTTTTTTTCATAACATTTCTGAAACTTTTCTGCACTCAGTTGTTGCCAGGCAACTGTTAGTCGTTGCCAGGCAACTGTTAGAAATATTTATTTTTGTACTGTAAAATAGCTATTTTAAAAACAAGTGAGTAAGTGGGTAAATTTGCATTTCACTACGGTGGTAAAGATATTGCAAAAATTTAAGGAAACTGGTTCGGTTGAAAACAAATATAAAAGCCTGTTGTATATAATTGAAATAATGTGAACATTGTTTTACTGACAGTCACTGAGACACCAAGAGTTTCGACGAAAATTATGGCAGAAAAGGCAGATATATCTCAAACCTCTGTTAGACGAATTTTGAAGCAAAATCACTTCCACCCATACAAACCAAAAGTTGTGCAAGTAGCGCGAGACAGGGATTATGACGCTTTATTTTATTTTTGTGCATGGTTCCAGGGAATGTTTGAAGACAATCGTGATTTCTCAAAAAATGTGGTATTTTCTGACGAAGCAACTTTTACCTCAAATGGTGTCGTCCATTCTTAAAATTGTAGATGGTGGGCAGATCATAATCCTGATTTTATTATTGAAGGACCAATATAGTTTTAAAGTGAATGTATGGTGTGAAATTTTAAATGAGCGAATTGTAGGTCGCTTCTTTTTTAGACAAATTATTTGAACGCTATTTGAACTTTTTACGGACCAAGATATCTACATTTATCGACAACCTAACATTACCAGAGCGGATTTGTTCATTCTTTCAAAGAGATGGGGCTCCTATCCATTCTACGAATGGAGTGCGGGAGTGGTTGAATGAGTTTGGTGAGCAGTGAATAGGTCGATAATCAGTTAATTCTTTATATTTATATATATATATATATATATATATATATACATATATATATATATATTTATATATATATATATATATATATATATATATATATATATATATATATATATATATATATATATATATATATATATATATATATATATATATATATATATATATATATATATATATATATATATATATATATATATATATATATATATATATATATATATATATATATATATATATATATATATATATATATTTATATATATATATATATATATATATTATATATATATATATATATATATATATGTTTTCTGCGACCAAAGTTATTATTTTTGGACAAATTGCATATCTGTAGCGCCCAGCAGTGTTGGACTCATGACGATATGGAGCGCGAAGGTGGTTACGTAGAATATTGGAGATTTGTACATTGTTTGTTCATTGAGTTTTTTCATTTTTCCACATTTCCACATGTGAGTGTTTTCAACCGACGAAACCAAAAAGGAGGAGGTTCTCTAGTCGACGCGTATATTTTTTTTATAATTTTTTGTATGTATGATCACGCATAACTTTTTACTGAGGCGATTCCGATAATTTTTTTAGTAGATAGTGTGTACTCCGAAGTTGGTCCCATTTGAATTCAAAAAATGAAATCCACCCCTAAGGGTAGGGAAATGAAGGATATTGATCACTCACCCTCTGAATTCTGGTCCGTTTACCGATTCTATCAGGCATAACTTTGTACTGGGATCTTCGATTCGGATGATTCTTCCTTTATCAGATAGGGTATACCTCATAGTTGATCATATTTGGATTTCGAATGGAATTGTCCACCCTTACAGGTCTAAAAATAGGGGATGATTGATTTTTCACTTGTGAACATTGGCACACATATGTAGTTGACAATGACAGATTGCTAGTGTCATTATCACAATCATTATATTCTATGAGAGGATGGAATGATTTACGAAGTAATGAAATAAACTAACTAGAACAACAAAAATAATTTACATAGTGAAAGTAGATAATCATTGATGTGTTGGAAATATAAACAGGATGTTCATAAAATCAGATGTGGAATCATCTGCGACTGAAAGATAAACTTTTGTCACTATCTTCCATCGTCAAGATAACCTCCTTCTATCAATATTCAATCGAGAATATTTCCCTTTTCAACATGAATACCCCACAAGAGGTTATCTTGACGATGGAAGATAGCGACAAAAGTTTATCTTTCAGTCGCAGATGATTCCACATCTGATTTTATGAACATCTTGTTTATATTTTCAACAAATCAATCTATCATACCCCATGACAGGTTTTAATGTCAGAAAACACTAATTTCAAAGTGTCTCTCCAAAAGAAATGATTCTAACTTTATCCATCTTTGCAAAGTGAGATTGCTTCTTGAAAATGTGTTTCCCATTTCTTCCGGTCTTCCTGATGATCGTGGAAGCGTGAAATAGATTTTCGTCGACAAAAATGTATTGAAGACCTAGTGAATGCGATGTCTCTCCTGCGTCAATGTTACGAATGATTTCTGGTGAATACTCTCTTTTGGAAAACATTCTTCTTTGCCTCATTCATCTTTATGAGTTCTTAATTAGGACTGGAATCGAAAATTAAATAACTCTCTGAATGAAAATGCAATTTTTCAATTCCAGATTTTTTCTTTTGAGTTAGGGCCTTTTCAGAATATCTACCAGATGTAGTTCAATGTCCAGCGTGGCTTTAGCCGGGAAAGTAGTTGTTCTCTGTTAGACATTCACAAAAAATAACCTCATTTCAATCGTGGATTTTTCAATTCTCAGAAAAATCTTTCTATCAATATTCAATTGAGAATGTTTCCCTTTTCAACATAGATAATCATATTATTCATCTAGTAATAATTGAAGTAAGGTGGGTAAGTAAGTATTTTTGAAGTAATCAAAAAACAAGCAGTTAGTAATTAGTAGATTTCAGCCACAAAAAATCGAAAACTAAAAACTTTTTAACAAAAAATTAAACCGACGAAATACGAAACTGAGAAGTAAAGAATAAAATAAACCTTCTTAGTCTCAATAACTAAGCTCCTAAACTAATGTAAGTAACTAATTTTGAGTCGGTGCCAAACAAACAATCAACAAAGATCATTAAATTACTCCAAAGAAATTATCAGAATGTCACCGCCCAACTCGATGCCATCATTTTACGCCTTACCTAGGAGCTCATCGAAGGAGCCTAGTTTTCGAGACAAAGAAGGTTTATTTTATTTTTTACTTTTCAGTTTCATATTTCGTCGGTTTAATTTTTCGTTAAAAAGTTTTTATCAACAAGCTGTTCCATACAGTCATCAAACCAATGATCAACTTTTTTAAAAGAACAGAGATATGTTCCGAAATTCACCCCTCCGAACAAGTGCCGCTACTGGCTTATTTAGTTTATAGATTTATTGCTCGCGAAGAGACAAAAGAAGTTATATTGTTTATGTTGACATTCATGTCATATCTGTCATATTGAAGCGTTGTGTTGCAACTAGCATTACCCTTTGTACTCATAAAATAAAGGTGAAAAAGTGATACAGTCCACATCATTCAATTAGTTTAACAAGTCAAAACATGGTCCATTCGAGCCGCCGGATTAAGAATTAAAAACATTCGGTTGGTTCAGCTCAGCAACAAGTTGAAGAAGTACCTAAATAAGCGCAGCAGATTGCGTGAAGAAGAAAGCAAGTTAACTCGCATTGAAAGCAACATCAGAGTGAGTTCCTATATTCCAAAGCATTCCTATCACTCCATTCCCTTCAAAACAGTTTCATATTATTTTCCCATTCAAAGCATTGACACGCATTGACAATTTCCAATCATGTCTCTAGGGACCCTAAAAAAGCAGAGAGAGTCTATTAAAAAAAAACTTCATCTCTTTGAAAAATACGTCAGTAACGTCAAAAAAAATATTGCAGACAATCAAGGTGTCATCAGTGACATTGAATACATCGAAATCGAGCAACGCATATTTCGATCGGATCAGTATCTAAATCAATTTGATCAAGTTCAAAACGAAATTGAATGTTCATCGGAAAGTAAAGATATCGAAGATGAATATTCAGAACGCGAGTTATTCGAAAATAGATTTCACAAAAGCATGTCCGACGCAAAGGCGTTTCTCTTTTCAATCGCCGGAGCGATTCCGATTTCAAAAACTGCTCCCGCCAACAGTGGCGTACAACAGATACATTCAGAAGGGGTCAAGCTCCCTATAATTCAGTTACCGAAATTTGATGGTTCATATGACCAATGGATGGAATTTCGGGACGTATTCAAATCTTTAATTCAGTCAAACGGACAAATAAGCAACATCCAAAAATTTCACTACCTTAGAGCCTCACTAACGGGAGGAGCTGCGGAAGTTATAAAATCAATGGAATTCACCGATGCCAATTATAAGGTCGCTTGGGATATGTTATGTGATAGATTTGAAAATAAGAGATTGTTAGTTCAAAATCATGTTAAGGCCATCTTCATTCTAAAGCAGATTACGAATGAATCTTCAACGCAACTTAGGAAAATTAAAGATGAATTGAATAAGCATTTGAGAAGTTTGGAGCAATTAGGTGAACCCGTCGAAAAGTGGGACACGTTGGTGATTCATATTGTAACAAGTAAGTTAGACAAAGGTACAAAAAAGGAATGGGAAAAGGACAGATATAATAATGATGTCCCCACACTTCAAGAATTAAACAATTTTCTAAAAAATAGAGCTGACCTGCTCGAAACTATTGAATCACCCAACGAACCCCAAGATAAACAATTCCAAAAACGCGAACATGTAAAAAATATTTCGAGAAATTTGCATGGCAAAAATTCCACAGAGTCATCACGCCAATACGTTTGTGCCTATTGCAAAAAGGAACATAGTATTTATCATTGCCCGGAGTTTTTGAGACTCCCTGTTAAAGAACGGAAAATCAAAATACGACATTTACAATTATGCAATAATTGCTTACGCAGCAATCATCAAGTGAAAGACTGTCGTTTCAGCGGTTGTAAATACTGTTCAAACAAACACAATACTCTTCTTCATGAAGAAATTTCTGTACTGCACAACGCTCACGTGAAAACCGAAAACGGCAATTTAGACACGGCCGACGAAGCCGAGTCGAGCGAATCCCATACGAACAGTACATCAATATGCACGCTGTCAAAAAGGGTTACAGCCAGCAGTGTGCTGCTTTCAACTGCTTCGGTGTCTGTCAGAAATGATAAGGGCACGGAACAAACTGCACGAGTTCTTTTGGACTCTGGTTCAATGTCAAGCTTCATTACAACTGATTTAAGTAATAGGTTAAAATTAACGAAAATAAAAACTAACTTAGCCGTTTCAGAATTTAACAATGCGCTTTCATTTGTGAAACATAAATGCAATGTACGTGTACAGTCAATTCATGATTCGTTTTCTTTCGAAATCTCATGTTTTGTCATTGAAAATATAACAGGAATTTTGCCCGAATCAAACATAAGTAAATCCAATCTTGATTTTCCAATTGAAATTCAACTAGCCGATCCAAACTTTCATATTCCTGGAAAAATAGACATTTTAATTGGAGCAGATTATTTCTGGGAATTAATATGCAATGAGCAAACAAAGTTAGGACCATCAAAGCCTATTTTACAGAAAACAAAATTGGGTTGGGTAGTTGCGGGACCCATTCAAGTTCCACTTTGTCGCTCCACTTGTAGTCTTAGTAAAAATCTAGATATCGAAACACAACTGACTAAGTTTTGGGAGGTTGAAGAAATGGGTCACAAGAAAGCATTTTCCAGCGAAGAAATTTTATGCGAACAAGTTTTATCAAATACGGTTCGTCGTGATACGAACGGAAGATTCATAGTGTCTTTACCACTTAAAGATACCATTGAAAAATTAGGCGAATCACGTCATCTTGCGATTAAACAGTTCTATCGTTTAGAAAAAAGACTTCAGTCTAACGAGAAACTAAAACGGTTATACAAGGATTTTTTAAATGAGTTCGTGTCATTAGGACATATGTCAGAAGATTCAGATTTCAGAAACGAGGTTGAATACTATATGCCGCACCACGGGGTTTTGCGCGAAAACAGCATCACCACTAAATTGCGTGTAGTTTTCAATGCGTCCGCCCCTTCGACTACAGGAGTAAGTCTAAATGATTTGCAAAGAACCGGTCCGATTATACAGGATGATTTGCTATCAATCATTCTGCGATTTAGAATGCATGCAATAATTATTACGAGCGATATCAAGATGATGTACAGGCAAGTATTGATAGAGCCCGAGCAAAGAAATTTGCAAAAAATCGTATGGCGATCAAACCCTGGCGATCCGTTGCGCACTTATGAAATAAACCGTTTGGTGTATGGCATGACCGCGGCATCATTCTTAGCTATTCGTTGTTTACACGAATTAGCCGACATTCACGAAAATTCCAATCCCAAAATTTCTCGTATTATCAAAACTGATATGTACGTTGATGATTTAGTTACCGGTGCAGATACACCTGATGAAGCAAAACACATTTGTAAGAGAATTGATCAGATCCTTCTAACTGGGGGATTTGAACTTCGTAAATGGCGTTCGAATATGCGCTCGGTAATAGATGATTTCTCGGGTAAAATTGAATCCGAGCCATTTGAGTTTTCACCAGAACCTACTAAGCAATGTAAAACTTTAGGTTTGTCGTGGATTAGCAAGACCGATAAGTTACAGTACGCTCTTAATGAGCATGATAAGGGATATAAAGTGACTAAAAGAACAATTCTTTCAAGAATTTCAACTGTGTTTGATCCATTGGGTCTACTGAGCGCTTGTATAATAGTAGCGAAAATTATATTGCAAAAATTGTGGGAAGCACGTTTGACTTGGGATGAGAAAATTCCTAGGAAGATTTATGATCAATGGTGCGAATTTGAAACCGAATTACATAATTTAAATGATTTAAGGATCAATCGAAAAATTGTGTGCAATGAATATACCGACATAGAATTGCACGGATTCAGCGATTCATCTCAAGACGCGTACGGAGCCTGTGTTTACGTAAAATCTTCTAATCAAAATAACGAAGTAGAGGTTAATTTATTAATTGCAAAATCAAAGGTAGCTCCTCTTTCGAAACTGAACATACCGCGCTTAGAGCTTTGCGCTGCGTTACTTTTAGCCAGACTGATATCAAAGGTTGTAGAATCCATGAAGGTTATATTCAAAAATATTTATTGTTGGAGCGACTCAACAATTGTTTTAGGTTGGCTCAAAACATCCCCGAATCTATTGAAACCATTTGTTGACAATCGAGTAGCAGAAATACAAAGGTTAACAAAATCATACGATTGGATACATGTTCCTACAAGCGACAACCCCGCAGATATAGTATCCAGAGGTATAAGTCCAAAATATATTTCAAATTGTCCTTTATGGTGGCATGGGCCAACACGGCTTCTAAAAGAAAAACCCTACTGGCCATATTTGACTTTGTCAAACGATAATTTGCCTGAACTGCGCAAGGTTGTATCATTGGAAACTTACGGGCTCAGAAATCGATATCGCTTTTATGTCATTGATTAAAATGTCGCAAAAGGAAATGTTCTCTTTCGATTATGGCAGATTGAAAGAAAATAAACCATTGAAGCGCGATAGCAATCTTCTAAGCTTGAATCCATTTTTAGACCCAGACGGTCTAGTTCGAGTAGGAGGGCGGTTAGCTTATTCAAAATTTGCCTACGATAAAAAACATCCCTTGATATTGGATCCCAAGCATGATTTGACAAGATTAATTTTTGAATATAAACATATGGAACTTCTTCATGCGGGACCACAACATTTTGGCCAATTTCAGGCAGAAATATGTCAAAAAAGATAGTTCGATCTTGTATAAGGTGTTGCAAGTACTCGAAACAAGCTATTGCACCTATAATGGGGAACTTGCCGAAGTCTAGGTTGGAACCTTCTCCTCCTTTTAGTAAGGTAGGCGTCGATTATGCTGGCCCATTTATTATAAAAGATAGAAAAGGTAGAGGTGCTAAAGTATCCAAGGCTTGGGTTTGCGTATTTGTCTGTTTTCTGACCCGCGCTATTCATGTTGATTTGGTAACTGCGTTGACTGCAGAGGCCTTTATTCGAATTTTAAGGCGATTTGTATCACGTCGTGGCAAACCAACAGACATTTTTTCGGACAACGGAACTTATTTCATAGGCGCAAGTCATGAATTGCAAACTTTAGGTAGTTTTCTGATGGATAATTCTGCACACATCAGTGAACAGGCCCTAAATATTAATGTTAATTGGCATTTCATTCCGGCCAACTCACCCCATTTCGGAGGCTTATGGGAGGCAGGAGTAAAAGCGTTAAACATCATCTTAGGCGCGTGATTGGAAATTTGTCATTAACTTATGAGGATTTTCAAACCCTTTTGACACAAATTGAAGCTGTGTTGAATTCCCGTCCTTTAAGTCCCCTATCATCCGAACCTGATGATTTGACACCCCTCACCCCAGCTCACTTCTTGATCGGGAGGTCTATCCAAGGCATGCCAGATCCATTACTATACGAGGTTCCGGAAAATAAGCTGTCGCATTTTCAACATCTTCAGAAGTTGCATCAACATTTCTGGGAGAGATGGAGCCGCGAATACATAAGCGAGCTTCAACAACGTTCCAAGTGGAAACAGAACCAGAGCGAATTGCAAGTTGGTCAACTCGTTTTAGTCAAAGAAACTAACTTACCTGTGATGAAATGGCGTTTGGGTCGAGTCCTGGAGTTAATTCAAGGAAAGGATGGCGTTTGCCGTGTCGCGTCAGTGAAAACTGCTGATGGAATTTTAACCAGAGCTCTTGTGAGGTTGTGCCCGTTACCAGTTGGTGCCTGAGTGATGAACTTTTTTTGAAAGTCTTGATTTGCTAGAGACTTCCAAGGCCGGGGGCATGTTCCGAAATTCACCCCTCCGAACAAGTGCCGCTACTGGCTTATTTAGTTTATAGATTTATTGCTCGCGAAGAGACAAAAGAAGTTATATTGTTTATGTTGACATTCATGTCATATCTGTCATATTGAAGCGTTGTGTTGCAACTAGCATTACCCTTTGTACTCATAAAATAAAGGTGAAAAAGTGATACAGTCCACATCATTCAATTAGTTTAACAAGTCAGAACACATTGTATACTGATATTCATAAGTTTTGAAAATGTATTATGAGTTTACATTATCAGAAGCTTGTATTCAACTTGTACTGTTGTCATCCACAAATTTTGCAAAAAAAGTTTTTGATCAGTTCTAATTGAGACAGAGCTATGAAATGTGCATAATGACATTTTCATGTGGAATAAAAGGTGGCAACTCCAAAATGGCAAACGAGTTTTTCGATGTATAGTCCCATTTCATTAGAAATTGGTATATAGGAGTTAATAGGTTTAGAGATCATGATTTTTTGTTTAGCATTCAAGAACTTGATATGGCTGACTCAAAATGGCGGACGATTTTTCGTCCGATCCCATTCAAAATTGGTAGGAGTTTTTGGGGACGGATATCATAGTTTTTTTGTCAAAATTGAAGAATTCAATATGGCTGATCTAAAATGCCAGGCGAGTTTTGTGATTTATGGTCCAATTCATTGAAAGTTGGATCAAAGAAGTTTTTGGGGACCGAGAAAAATTTGACAATTCAAGATGGCGACGAGTTTTGATTTATGATACCACTCTATCCAACATTGGTTTCGGGTTTTTGAAGTAGAATATTTTTATCGTGAAAATTGAAAATGGCGGATCAAATATGGCGAATTTCTAGTTATAATTCCAAAATTTCCTAGGATGACTGAGATGATTCGGTTTATGGTTCGAATATATTGGAAAATGGTAGCTGGATTGTTTTGAAGGAGCGGATTACAATTTAGCTATCACTTTTCTGGATATATTCAATAATGTCTCTTGTGCTGCATTACTGCCTCAATGAGACTGTTAGTGTAGTAGTGTGATATTCTCGAATGGAAAACAAAACCATCGAAGCATTAATTTCAACTTAATGTTTCAAGTTATTACGTGAATACTAAACACTTATTCTCAAGTGTACCCTAGTTATAGCGGCACATCCGATGATTGAGTAATTGAGTGCAGGGTTTTCCGTTATGACTTTTCGGTATAAATTTTGGGGAACACTTGAAAAAATATATATCGTTATTTTTCAACTTCTCAATATTTAAATTTCGCTTGGAAAGTTCTATGAAATAATAAAAATGCATATATTTTGACGGCTATTGGGTTCAATTTAGGTTCATTCTATGACAAAAGCCTCGAACTTTCAGCTAAATTGAGTTCGTGAAGAAAATATATTAGAGACTCTTTAGTAATAATAAATGTTGATTCTGGAAATATATGGTTAATTATATGAATTTTAAATTACAAATCGACGAGTTCTTCGTGAATACACTGAATATTATTGGGGATGGCGTTTATGAAAAATCAATCATCTTGATATTTCACCTCAACTATTCCGCCCAGTATGACTAAATTTCTCAAATATGAAATATGAACAGTGTGAAGCAGTGTATAAAATTATGTAGTTCGGTGCACTTTATCTAACTGAGAATGACATATGCGTATTACATCATGAGTTAAAATTCCATTGATGGTTAAACACCACGAACGTATTTTTCGGAATGTCTCATTTTTGAGATTTATGTCCACTGTCAGGAAATCACGAGAATATATTTTCCGTAAGGAATGCATGCCATCGCCAACACTCATCATGCATACCTATATCGTTACTGGATTAACATAATCCATTATGAACTTCGGCCATCAATGCACTGGTGGATCAGTGATCAGATTGGCAACCATTGTTATGCTGATAGGAAATCATTGCGTTGTTCCATGCAATTATCATAAAATTGGCGAGTATAACGATGCTTCAATTGGCTAATTGGTGAACAATAATTAGCTTTCCGGAAAGTTAGCTTATCTAGGGAAGAGGTTTTGAAAACTAACCTCTGAATAATTCTTTGATGAACTCAATGTGATATTATACCCCATAGAGTTCTTGAGAAAACATAAAGACGGCCAGAGGGATGTATCCAAGTCAGGACTGAAAATGCGAAAGTATATGCGTTCTATACGAATGATATGAGAGTTTGAAGGAAAAGGAATTGGGGAAATTATTTTTTTTGTTCCAATTCCTTTTTTAATTGGTTTTTATTCTACAGTCCATTAAGTTTTGTGAAAGCGTCTGGAACATGTTTCTTTTTTCAAAATAGAACATTGCCGTGGAGACGACTTTGAGTTTTTCTCACATTAGAAATCAGCCACTCTGCTTTGAGAAACCATGGACCTAATCTTTCATTTTCACGTTTATTATGGGAAAGTCTACCAGGATGATATTTTGTAAAGACATAATATCCGCAGGATTGAAATGAAGTTTGAATGAGAAATGCTAGGATATTTTTTTGTTTTGGGTCATCGGGTGACTAGTAAAGCAGCATATTGTTTTCTTTGTTTGAAGGTTGTAGACGATGTGGTAACTTGATTACCATCGTTTCGGACGTCCATCGTCTTAATGGATTTGAAAGGTTCTGCAATCGTCTTCAGGTGAATACTGTATTCACCTGAAGACGATTGCAGTTACAAGCATTCGGAACGTTGTGAAAACCTTTTAAATCCATTAAGACGATGGACATCCGAAACGATAGTAATCATATTGTTTTCTTATTGAAAAATATGAATAATATTGTTACGGAAATCACGAGAATACCTTGAGTCCTTCCCTCTGCTGCGACAACAGTCGGTTTGACCGTTGGGAGTGACTTTTTGTTTCAGATATTCGATAATCTCTATTGGAAATGGAGAAATGGCCGTTACCGATGATGTCATGCTCCAAATGTTCGATAACCGCTATTCGAAGACTCGAGAAGAAAACCCAACGTTAGCAATGACGTAATAAAACATTACCGATCGCCACTGTTCTGGAAATACATATATAGTGGGTCATATCAGACAGGCGAGTCAGTCAGAAGTCGGCAGTCGGTCTGTTATTTAGTCTTGTCGATATTGATGTACAAAGAAACAAAATAGTTCAGAGTGAAGTGCATTTGAGTTGTGAACAAATATATTGTCAGAGTGTTTGTTGTCTATCGAAATGGAATAAACGAATTAAATTCATCGGACTATTTTTGAACCCCAGTTTCGTACCAGTTGGTGTCGGAAGTGAGGATTTTCAGTGACTAGTCGAAGACAATCAATGGTGGATACAAGAAATACACTCTACGATGAGATGGAAGCCGTCATGAACATGATCGGACAACAGTTTGCCTAGCAAGAAAGACGACTGAGGAAAGGAAAACAAGTGGAAGAGGAACACCGTCAGAAAGGAAAGAAACGATGGCACAAAGGAGAGCAAGAGGAAAAGGAACGGCGACAGAAAGAAAAGCAAGAAGATAAGATACGACGGCAGATAGGAAAACAAGAGGAAGAAGAACGTCGACAGAAGGGAAAGGAACCCCAAGAAAAAGATAAAGAACGCCGACAGAAAGAGAGAAACAAAAGAAGAAGGAACAAAGACAAAAAGAAAAACATGAGGAAAATAAATAGATGCAGGAAAATTTCCGGAAAATTCTGGAAGAACAACAGTTTGCCAGAAAATCAAGTGCAAATCGCAGGACTGAAGGAAGTTGATGGGGTATGGAAACAAACAGGAAAATAAGTTACTGCAGTACGAGAAAAAGCAAAGAAAGTGTGGGCGGTGTGAGAAGAATTAGAGAAGCAATTTTCTCCATTGAAGATTTGAAACCACCGTAACAGGGTTGCCTACCGCACAATTCCATAAAACCACCGACTTTTGATGGATAAGTACCATGGTCCCTATATCGGAAACAGTTTTAAGCGGCTGCAGCGGCTAATTGATGGTTTGGCAATGTTGCAGACCACTCCAGATGACCCAAATCGCAAGTTCGAAGATCTCATTGCTGCGTAAGAATTGGGATACGGCAACCAACAAAGGGTGTAGCTATATCGAACCCAGTTGAGAACACGTGTGCAGAAATCTGGTGAAAGTCTCCAGGAGTTCGAAACAGACGTCCAGAGACTTATTCAGCTTGCCTACCCAGAAGCTTCACATGATTTCAAGGGCAAATTGGCAATGCACGTGTTCATTGATGGACTGAGAGATATCGAAACTCAAAGGGGCCTAAGATCAACAAGCTTCAAGAAATGTTGTGGAGTTCAAGTTCACTCCTTGGAAGAAGAAGCGGCTTTTAACACCTAAAGGCTGAAAGTGAGAGCTGTATCGATCAAAGAGCCACGTCAGCCAGATACAGAAAGTGACAGTATACAGAAGATGTTCGGTGAAATATTATGAAAATTGGAGCCCAGGAATAGCAGCGCTACTAACCAGTCAAGATAAAACTGCTTCAGATGTGCTAGGAGCGGACATTTCGGAAGAGATTACAGGGTGAGGGTACCACCACGATCGTCATGACCTGCCAGGACACTTCCACGTTCTTACACACCTGCGAGGACAGGACCATCTAGAGAGTCCTCGTACAAATACCAGGAAAACTCAAATCAGCCAGCATATCGGGGCGCATGCTGGCTAGCGATAACGAAGCCCCCAGGATCATACACGTAAACTGAATAAGAAGGACCCCCGAGAGTTGGACCATAAAAGGGATGGTAAACGAAAGAGATGACATATGCACCATAGACACTGGTGCCTCAGTCTCCCTGGTCCGCAGCGGTATCCTAGAACAAGACACCGTAGGACCGCCTACATCCAATTTTGATCAACGAAAGAGTTTTTCTAGCAGATATAGTAGACGAGTTCAAGCTTGGGATGGATCTGATCAGTAACTATGGATTTATTTTGCAGAAAACCATGAAATTTGAAAAATAATTTATTTCAACAATACCATCCGAAAGTTGGGTATTCTTTGGAATTGTGGATAGCTAAAACTGTAGGATACCTGGTTCATCTGAGGAGATCGTTGAGGCCCGATTAAAGAAAAACCCTGGGAGCTGCGTTGGAATAGAACCGTCATGTGAAGAATACTCCAGCAAATCATTACTTGCGCGAGCTGTCATTAGGACAAAACAAGACATCCCTGAAGAATTGGGATGTATTTTCTGATGGAATAACAGTCCGGAAAGGGGTCATCATAAGAATGTGTGAGCCTGTTGAGTGAGTAGCAGACTGCGAAACAAGCAGATATCCGGACAGAGAGGGCACGGCTGATGACAAACTGAAAACCATAGTGAAATCCTTGAAATATTTGTCACCTTAGGAATACGAAGCCATTTCGAAATTCATTGGCAATGAAAGAGACGTATTCGAGTCCGCAGGGTCACCAACAGGACGAACTTGGTCCAGCACAGGATAGATACCGGTCGAACCCATCCAATTCAACAATCGAGATTACCATTCGCTAAACAACAGGAAGATGGCAAGTTTGTCGAAAAATTGACCTGAGATAGCGTTATCGAGGAATTATCAAGTCCATGGGCCACCCCGGTAGTACCAATTTCCAGATAGGAGGGATCCACGAAATTCTGTGTAGATTATAGGATACTGATTGACGCCACGGAGGAGGATAGCCCAGAATCGACACACTGACCACATTAGCAGGCTCGCGATAGTTTCCAACGCTGGACCTAAAGAATGGATAGTGGCAAGTGGGCATACATAAAGACGACAAAAAAAATCTGCGATTACTTCTGGTAGCGGACTGCATCAGTTCACTGTTAGTGCCTTCAGGTCTCTGTAATGCTTTGGCGACCTTCGAGAGATTAATGGAGCTGATGTTACGTGGATTCAGTTGGAAAACTTGCTTCAGGTATCTGGTTGATGTTATGGTTATGGGAAGGAATTTCGAAGAATATCTGGTCAACCTGGGAGAAGTTTTCGGACGTTCAGAAGTATTTCCTATTTTGGAAGGAATCAGATTCCTTGGGCCACATAGTCTCGGAAAAAGGCATTTAAATGAATGGTTAAAAAATACAGGCAAATCGAGGCTGGCCGAGATCGAAGGATAAGCACGAAGTTAGGTGCTTTCTAGACCTATGTACCTATTACCGCCGTTTTTTGGAAGGATTCGCAGACCTTGAACTTCCCCATATAAGTTTACAGGAGATTGAGTCAACTTCCATTGGTCTATCGAATGTGTTGAATCTTTCCGCAAGTTGAAATATTATAATGTTCACTACGATTTATGAATAAATATTATTATATTATATATATGGGAGGAAGTTTCTCATTAGAACCAATCATGCGGCCTTGAAATAGCTACTGGAGATGAAAAATCCAGAAGGACAGGTAGCTAGATGGCTAGAATACCAGAACCATTTCAAAATCAAACATCGTCCAAGACGGCTACATATTTTTGCGGATTCCTTATCTATGAGACCGGGTCCAGAAGCATGTAAGCACTGCCAGCATATTAATTGTCACGAGGGAGTCACAGATATAAGACCCACGAGACTGTCAACAGAGGACCAATAGACTTCCGCACATATGGGACAGGACCAGGAAATCGATCCGAACATTGGGGACTTTCTACTTCAGAAAGAGGATGGAACTGGCAGACCCTCTTCGAGAGATATTTCGGACAGAGATCCCATCTCCAAGAGAGTATGAGCACAAGGGAATTTCGTGGTTGTGGAAAATTGATTACTTGAAGGAGATGGGAATCTGCCGATGGGACGTTATCAATAACTCAATTGGTTCTGCCCAAGAAGAGGATGAGTGGAGTCGTGAAGGAAGTTCACGAAGGAAAATCAGGAGGACATCTGGGAGTCAATGATACTTTCAACAAGATCAGGCAGAGATTTCACTAGGTTCAATGTCGAAACGATGTGGAAAGCTGGTGCAGAAGATGTCCAGAGTGCGGTGCTACCAAAGGTCCTGGGACAAGGTTCAGGGATGAGATAAAGAAATACACTGCAGGCGCACCATTCGAACGGATTGCCATTGATGTTGTAACGACACACTAGCGTGTACTTGTCTCAGATATCTGCGGCTAAGCTATAGTGTAGATGGAAAGGTGCGTTAGGTAGTTACTGAATTTATTAAAGTTAGGAATGGGTGCCAGATGAATTTATTTTCCCCCAAATAACCAATTGAAGTCTATTTCAACTCCTCAATTTACCAAAGAATTGCAACCAGAAGGAGTACGGGGTACGACTCTAAGGAATTTATTGATTTACTGTACAAAAAACAGTGAAATCAAAGAAAAAGTACCAAATACCAATCAAGTTACAAGTGTATCTAAATATAAAATATCAAAATATCAAATATCAAATGATAAAGTGTCAAACTATCAAAGTATGAATCTGTCATGTATCAAAATTGCAAAGTATCGAAGTATCAGGTATCAACCAGCAAATGCTATGAAAAAACTTAAAAACAAAAAATTAAAAAGATGAGAAAATCAATGGAAAGAAAAAAATAAAATAAACCTCCTTAGTCTTAAATAATTGAGCTCCTAAACTAATGTAAGTAACTGATTTTGAGTCGGCGCCAAACAAACAATTATCGAAAATCATTATCTATGAAAGAAGTCATCAAAACGCAGCCGTGCATCTCGCTGCCATCATTTTACGCTTCACCTAATTCAATTGCTAGTTTGTTTGGCGCCGACTCAAAATCAGTTACTAACATTAGTTTGGGAGCTCAATTATCATTTAGACTAAGAAGGTTTATTTAATTTTTTGCTTTTCAGTTGATTTTTTCGTCGGTTTAATTTTTTGTTGAAAAGTTTTTATTTTTTACTTTTCAGTTCCGTATTTCGTCGGTTTAATTTTTTGTTAAAAAGTTTTTATTTTTCAATTTCTTGTGGGTAAAATCTACTAATTACTACCTACTTGTTTTTTGATTACTTCCAAAATACTTACTTACCCACCTTACTTCAACTATTATCGGGTAAATAATATGATTATCTACTTTCACTATTTGTTGTAATATAAATTATTTTCGTTGTTCTGGTTAGTTTATTTCATTACTTGTATATCATTCCATCCTCTCATAAAATATACTGATTTTGACGGAACAAGAATAATATCAGTAGCGATCTGTCATTGTCAACTACGTATGTGTGTGCCAATGTTCACTAGTGAAAAAACAATTATCCCCTATTTTTCTACCCGTAAGGGTGGCTAATTTCTTTCGAAATCCAAATATAAGATATACCCTATCTATTGAAGAAAGAGTCATCCAAATCGAAGAACCCAATACAAAGTTATGCCTGATAGAATCGGTTAACGGACCAGAATTCAGATGGTGAGTGATCAATATCCTTCATTTCGCTACCCTCAGGGGTGGATTTCATCTTTTGAATTCGAATGGGACCAAAATCGAAGTACACCCTATCCACCGAAGGAAGAATTATTGGAATCGGACGCCTCAGTGAAAAGTTATGCGTGATCATACATAAAAAAATATGATGGAGAAACATAAAATATACGGGTCGAATAGAGAACCTCCTCCTTTTTGGTTTCGTCGGTTAAAAAATAAAGAGCCAGCCTAACTCATCATATTCATACACATATATTAGTTGCTTGGTCAAATAGCAAAATGGAGAAACCAATTACAATTGAGGCATGGTCGCAGAAATTGAGTGGTCATTCAACAATAAATATTTACCAAAATTACTAGAAGTGATCAAGTGAGCTCAGGCGTTGGGCATGCGTGTATCAAATAATCTCAATGGGCTCCAGGCCACCTCAAATCCGTCCTTACAATGGCCGCATCAATGATAAACAATAAATATAGGCCTGCTAGCATATAAACCATGCTGCAAGTGAAAACAACAATGAGTGGGGCATAATACAACAATAAATGCAACACCTTCTTGAATGTACTCAATATGGCACGGGTATGATATCTCAGTTGAACATAACAACAAGCAAGTATAAACAATGAATCATAGACAACAACAAGTATAAACAACATTTAACTTTCGTGATCCAATTCAAAGATGAAACCCCGTGATGTGTTTCATCCTCCACCATCGTCTATCTTATTGAGAATCCTGGTGATCATTACCTTGCGGAATCACCCTGTAGCCAAAAGTAATGCATTCTACCAGCATTCGAAATTGGTCACCCTGTAGACCTTGAACTGGGCAACCAAGTACTCCCAAGCACTCAAAAAGACAATTGGTGGAAAACTAAAACCAAACGTAGTTGAAAGGTTCCCGCTGCACCGGATACATTCGGCCTCAACGCATCTGTTAAGTTTGATGTAAATGTCCCAGGAGTCCGACACACAGATCGACGTGGTGTGGCGTTTCAAATCCTCCGAAGAGTGCAAATTCGGATAAATTTCGAAAAATATTTCCACATGCCCAACCAGTTCATTCTGCATTCGCCGAAGTTGGTTCGAAAAGTTTTCTCAATAGAGAATGACTCCAAAATCACAAATTTTTCAGAACCACTGACACACAACACACAACCAGCACCTTCCACTTTTTCGCAACAAGTGTCAGAAAATTAAGTTTTCCTTTGACATCGAACAAGTGTCACAATTGACCAATCAACTCCGACCACCTCAAACATAGTTTGCACACTCGCCTACAGATGCTGCTTCTCCACAGATTCCATCTGGATTGAGAACCTCCTTTCTGGTATTCCTTGTGTTTGATCTCGGGAAATACGCAATACATGCACTTTAACATGATGAACCCATAATAATGGACCTCTACGATAAAATAGAAAACAATATTTTTCCAACCGTTGGGGACAGCAGTCATCAAGTCCAGAGAAAAAACACTTGGATGCTTGGCAACAGTGTATCACTGACTATCGAGATTCGTCATTCCGAACGAAGCAGTTCCGCTATCAAATGTCAAATATAACTGAACGTCAACAAATGATGAAGATTCCGAATATTTATAACATTACCGAATGACTTGAGCGAAATTGAATCACATATCAAGGTAGGTGATATTATATGTATATTAAATTCAAAAAGAGTAGTTTCCAAGAGAGTTCCA
Organism: Gonioctena quinquepunctata; assembly: GCA_018342105.1. Classification (NCBI taxonomy): domain Eukaryota; kingdom Metazoa; phylum Arthropoda; class Insecta; order Coleoptera; family Chrysomelidae; genus Gonioctena; species Gonioctena quinquepunctata. The sequence continues at coordinate 95,126 of JAFIRS010003317.1, read as the reverse complement.
AGGTAATTGACTTTTGACCCAGGATCTTATCCAAGTGCATGGTACCAGTGACCCAATATTTTCCATGGATCTTACCGTTCGACACTAGATTATAAATAACGAGAGCAAAATCTACCATGTATAAACGTACCAAACATGGCTAATACCTGAGACTTTACATTCAAGGTAATGTTTGATTATACTATCAACAATAACACGATCAACCGGGTACATGAGATAAAAGACCTTGGTATAACATACGACAGCAAATACACATTTACAACACATATTAGAAAATGGTTGCGGATGCAAATAGGATGCTTGGTTTGATTTACAGAAATAGCAAAAACTTCGAAGACGTTGCCATCATAAAATTGCTATATTTTGCCTTTGCTAGATCTAAGTTGGAGTATGGCTCTTTGATATGGAATCCATTCTACGATTACCAAAAAAATGTCAATCGAAAGTGTACAGAGGAAATTTTTGAAAAATTTATGCTTGAAAGTTGATGCACAATATCCTGTGAGAGGCATCAATCATGATATTTTATTGTCACGTTTCGAAATGACATCCTTGGAAATACGGAGAATTATTCTTGCCATGAAATTTTTGCATAAATTAATTAATAACAATATTGATTGTGCTGCTCTTCTAAACGAAATTATTTTCCCAGTACCTAGAATCGGAGGTCGGCACAATGCCAAATTTTATTGCGAAGCATCACGAACAAACGTTATGCTACGATCACCGTTGAATTTCATGTCCGGTAGCTTCAACAAAATTTGTGAAATTCGTGACATTCATTTTGACTCATTGGATGATGTTACATCGTGTATTATTGAGTATCTATAATGTTCATGTCTACTACAGCAACCTTACAGTACTTTGGTGTTATGTATTCTTTTGTTTTCTTGTTTATTTGTTTACTCAGACTTTTCTCTTGAACTTTGGAATTTAATTGTATATTGAATATCATGAATTTTCTTATTAGCATTTACTTCCATATATATATATATATATATATATATATATATATATATATATATATATATATATATATATATATTTATCTAATTTTTTGTATTAAATTTCTGTAACTGGGTACCCCTGTTGGAAATAAACTGATTTCTTTTATTTTTTTGGAATACATTTCACTCACCTAATGAATCTCAAATAACGTTCATCATATCAACAGATACAAGTATATCAATAATGGGATCACAAAATGCGGAAAAACAGTGGCTTATCACAATATCGTCTCCCAAACATACTATGATACTACAAATAATTGACATGTCAAATGAAATAAAAGTGCAATGAAAATAGTGGAGTCCATTCATTCCAGAGGAGAATGTTTTGAGGTCAAAACTGAACGCAACAATTCATCTGGACCCTTTCCTGTGTCGGACGATGGCAACAAATACATCCTTTTCACCATAGACTATTTCAGTTATTGGGTGGAAGCCTATGCCTTTCCAGGCCGGGAAGCATCCACAGTAGTCGTGATTCGGAGTACCGATGGAGCTGCATTCCGTCCAAGGAAGGAATTTCGTGTCGGAGTTATCCAAGAAAGTTTGCGAGCTGATGGGTAACAACAAGAACCACGGCGCTTCACCCGCAGTCAGATGGGAGAGCATATTTCCAAATCAGTGGAGAAACATCAGAAGGACTGGTACATATATCTTCCACTATGTCTGATGGCATATAGAGCAGCCGTCCACGATTCAACCAAGCTTACCCCGGCTAGCATTATTTTCGGAATATATATATATATATATATATATATATATATATATATATATATATATATATATATATATATATATATATATATATATAGAGCGGGCCATATGAGTCAGTTAGAAGTCGGCAGTCAGTCAGTTAGTTGGTCTTGTGAATATTGATTAACAAAGAAACAAAATAGTTCGAAGTGGAGAACATTTGAGTTGTAAACAAGTATTCCATTGTTGGAGTGTTGTGTATAAACAGATTCAATTTATCGGACTATTTTTGAACCCCAGTTTCGCAACAATATCAAATACTCTCTCTTCATACTTTGGCGGCATAAGATATTGTTTCGCAAAAGAGTGCGTATTTCAATTATACTCTGAAATGAGATTAGATGTGGTATCTATGTTGTATCAGTTGTCCAATTTGATCTGTCACAGTCAAACATTTTTGTCGATATTAAAAATGGAAACAATCTGAATTTAATATTAAATAGTTTTTTTTCCGAAAATTGAAAAATCCATGATAAAAATGAAGTTTTTTTGTGAATATCCAACCAGAAACAACCACTTTAGCCACGCTGTACATTAAATATGATAGGTGAAGTGGAAGGATCTAAACTAAAAAGGAAAATCCTAGAGTTGAAATTCGCATTTTCAGTCAGATTGTGATTTGATTTACTATTCGTCTCAATTTAGAACTGATATAAATGACTGAGATGAAGAAAAATATTCTCTAACAAGGATTTGTCACCAGAAATTATTTATCATATAGATGCAAGACTGCAATTGCATCCATTGGGTCTTCAATACATTTTTGTCGATGAAAATCAATTTCACGATTCCACGATCATTAGGGAAACCGAATGAATTGGCGAACACATTTTCTAGAAGTGATCTCTCTTTGCAAAGATGAAAAAATATCAGAAACATATTTATCAGAGTGACACTTTGAGATCAGTATTTTTGTTTCGATATTATATGTCATGGTGTTCAATAGATTGATTTGTTCGAAAATATGGACAGGGTACGACTCAAAGAAATTTTGGCCACTATCTTCAACCGTTCAAGGTTGGTTTTCTTGTTGAAGAAAGAAACATTATTAATTGAATATTGGATAGAAATATCTTTCAGAATGGCACGAAAAATTCAGGATAGGCAGTCAATATGCAAATACATTTCCATATTTCCCATGCCAATTTTGTAAGCTTCTGCAATGATTGCTGGTGTCAATCATTGAAACTTCAACGAATATTCATTTCACATTATGCAAAACAAAACTACAAGAAGACAGTTACAAGATTGATTGGTTCTTGAAAATTATCCACTAGTATTTGTAATAGGTTTTTGGAAAGATTGCATAACTACTACTAACCACAATTGGTATATTTATAGAATATAAAACAAAATACATCGTTGATTCAAAAATAATTGTAGGTCGTTTGAAACCGAGTGATCCCGTCTCGGTTATTGGAGCATGTTTTTTTTTCAAGTTTACGAAGGAGGAACAACTGGGTTTTGTTGTCAATTTTGGAAATTCATTGGAAGAAAAAAGTGATAAATATCAACGAAAACCCTCAAATTATTTATGTTTTCGTTTCCATTGACAAATTTTCATCCAATAATGGATATACTCGTGGACACATCATTGACGTTTTCCGATAAAATGAATACTAATGATCATAAGAATATCGAAAATACTGAAAAACGTATACGATAAGAATGAAATTATAGTTTAAATAACTAAAAAACACGCTTATGAAGCAAAGGACTTAAATGTTGAAAATAATAAGAATAAAGTCATTTACCAAAAAATGTTCTCTTATGTAAAAAAGCGTGAGGTGCTTGATATCAGCTACCTTAATATAATTATAAAAGTAAGTAAAGAGCACCTCACACTTTTATTACATAAGAGAACATTTTTTGGTCAATGACTCCATTCTTATTATTTTCAACATTTTGGTCCTTATTGCGTGATTTTTAGTTTTTCAAACTATAATTTCATTTTCAACTTTTTAGTCCATATTGCTACAAATGACTGAAAAAGATTATGGGAGACAAATTCTTTGATTGATTCCTCCGCCATAATTTCGCAAAGATGCATTCGCCATATTTTGAAATGAAAATTATGCTGTAAAAAACTTCTGCTTTCGCCATATATTTGAAATGAAAGAATATGTTTTCCTGACTATCTAGGTTAGAATACCAGGTCAGAGCTACGAAATTATTGTAGTGTCATCGGTTCTCAATATGTATGCAAAATTTCAAATACTTCGTGCATGTGGAAGTAGGTGAAAATTAATTTCAAAGATTCTATTACCTACAAACATACATTGATACATAAAGGTGAAGTTAATAAAGCATGTATAAAAAACCTTCCGTTCTGAAGCCCACACACAGCAACATGCTCAGTTGATAATGGCATCACAATCAATATTACAGGCTAGGGGATTATCAAGAGTTATGGTGTTAAAGCTAGCTGCTGGTGTTATTCTGTACATGAATGGAAATCTCAATCACACAAAATATGCGAATCAGGTCTGTGTAAAGTAATTGAAGTGAAATTGAAACAATCTGGAGATCACAAATTGTACCAAAATGAGAATTATATCCCAATGCTATACTGAACTACTGGATTATATATATATATATATATATATATATATATATATATATATATATATATAATATATATATATTATATCAATATCTATACCTATATATATATATTTATATATATATATATATATATATATATATATATATATATATATATATATATATATATATATATATATATATATATATATATATATATTATATATATATATATATATATATATATATATATATATATATATATATATATATATATATATATATATATATATATATATATATATATATATATATATATATATATATTTTTATTTTTATTTTTTTATTATATTTTATATTTCTATATATATCATAACAAAAATAAATGATTTCTGTGTTTTGTTTTACTAATTTTTTTTTTGTTATTTTCCAAAATCTTCAAGCTAATTAGTTTTTTTGGAGATTCATTCAATATGTATTGATGAATAAATACCCATATTAATATTCAATATCACCGGCTATGCTCTTTACCTTCTTTCCATTACCTTATTTCCTTCACCTTCAGCTAACTCAATCGGTACGCCTATGGATTCTCAGGAGTTGGTTCTACTGTGGAGCCCTTTCGACGTCAATTTCATAAATTAGCAATTCATTGTTGATGAAACATTGAAAATGAAGTAGAATTTCATCAAAATAATAATTTCCTTCATTCAGGAAAAGCTTATTACTACATAGTTTGCGATGAATAACCTGATAAGTGCTTCAGAACAAGTAAATACAGCAAAAATTGAAATTATGGAATAATGAAGTAAATTCAACCTCGTTTTGCAGGTTGTGTGTTATTTTATAGTAATTCGTGAAGAGTTCTATGAAAATTATTTCACAGTTCAGTTCTTATTTGCACTGTGGCAACTTTCATGGTTTCAACAAATACCTGGGACCTCCTGTATCAAACTGCTCAGCGTTTCGGATTCTCTCCCGTTCTTGGAAACTGCTGCTGCTCTCGTCGACTGGGATTTCTCCTCATTTAGGAACTTACAATGATACATGTCTGCATTTGTGATTTTTATATGTGTTAGTGTTATTCATATTTTTCTAATGTTTTCTTGGCTACTAACTGATTTTCTATTCCAAATTGTTTGTTTATTCCAATTTTAAATTTTCAACGTGTTTCTTCCTAAAATTATTTTTTTTTCACCATCCCCTCGCTTGTTGATTCTCTCCCCTTGATACCAACACTTTTTTTTTCCTCTCGAATTTTTTATTTTGACACATTTTGAATCACTCTTCATTATTTTCACTTCTTTGACAGTTTTTATTTATTAAACTTTTCTAACTACCTTATAATCTATATACAATACATGTTAAATCATTCTTTTGACGTCTCTGCTTTTCATCTTTTCAAAATTACAAATTTTGCATCAAGATCTCCCCTGGCATCTCATTGGCTGTTGTGTTCAGATCCAATTTCATATATAGGATGTTTGAACTTTTTATATTTTGTTATCTGCTTGTAATCAAAATATATTCATAAATTTTGATTTCTAAAAATTTTAAATTATGCCAATTGATTGTAATGTTGGAAATATGTTTATTTCAAACATAGGTATCCTTTAATATTATACAGGGTTTCAGAAAAATGGTAGAATTTTCAGAAAAACTGTGAAATAACATAGCACAGATTACCAAGTACGAATATTTTTGATTTATGGGTTTTTTCTATATTTATATTATTATTTCAACTCTTTAAATATTTAACATACTCCATAAAATATATATATATATATATATATATATATATATATATATATATATATATATATATATATATCTATATATATATCTATATTGTTATGATAAGTCTTTCTATTATTTATTTATTCATAATTGGCCCGCGTTGGTCGCCAATTGTTGTGATAGGTTCTTTATTATATTTATATTATGATCAATTTGTTTTGGTTATTTCCTTTTTATTTAATAATTTTAAGAATAAATACCTATCATAATAGAAATGAATTTCCGGCTATGCTGTCTTACCCTTACTTAACACTCTTTTCACCTTATCCCAGCTCAGTCGGTACGCATATGGAGAATGAGTCATCTCTAATCTCAGCAGCAGGTTCAGTAGTGCCAACTTGGCGAAATGCTCAATGTCAAATATGCTATTTTGTGGAAGATTATGGTTAGATGTTCAACAAATAAACACAGAATGCAGTAAAATCCTCAAATACTCGTTTTTATTGAAATAAATTCCTTAAATTGACCTACTTTGCGAAATCTAACTCAACTAACTGAGAACAGCAATAGGAAATGGTGAAACTTGTTGATGTGTGATAAATACTAGTTGAATGAATGTTTGCAAGTTATGAAAAAGTCTGTGAGCATCAAAAATTATTGAGTGTCCAAAAGAAAGGACACAAGTGATCATATAACCAAAATAAGTTTCTGGACCTGATATGTTGCACTGTATTCAGTTCAGCGTTTGCATTTCCTTGCAATTCTCCCTTTGTGATGTTCTTCAGCTTCTTGGAAGTGTTCGTGCTTACTGGAACATATAGCACCACTGCAAATAACCCCCTTGTGTTCCTGGGAATGGCATGGACTTTGTTATTTTGATAAGGTAAGTGGTTTCCTCTAGTTTGCTTATTTTTTCATTTGTATGTGAATCAGTTATATAGCGGTTTAAAATAGTTCTGCTTGTTTTTATCTTTATTTTTGTTATATTTTTTCCTCAATTTTTTTTATCTGGTTTCGTTTTTACATCTCAATTTTTATCTCCCAAGCTTGTTACATCTCCTCTTGGCAACCCACACATTTTGTTTCTTTTCACAAATTTCAAGATTTATTACCACTTTCTATATCACTGTTTGTTATTCTAACTTATTCTGATAATTTTATTCACAATATCTAATTTATTATATACTATAAATTATATACTATGTACAAATTTGGATAAAATTCATATTTGACATTTTTCTGTGTTCATAATTTTTATATTTCATTGTTTGCCTCGTATTATTTTTGACATCTCGCTGTTGGTTTTCCTCCTGATATGAAATACCATACAGGATGTTCCAACTTGTATACCATTTCATCTACTTGAGAAACAATTTTTTTCATGAACTTAAATTTCCATATTATTTTTATTGTGTATTCAAAATGAATGTATTGTTGGTCATATACTTATTACAACGGAGATACTTCAGTACTGACCTTCTGATACATATGCGTTGACCAAAGCACGTTAAAACAACTACTTCCCCGGCTAAAGCCACGCTGGACATTGAACTACATCTGATAGATATTCTGAAAAGGCCCTAACTCAAAAGAAAAAATCTGAAATTGAAAATTTGCATTTTCATTCAGATAGTTATTTGATTTTCTATTCCAGTCTCAATTAAAAACTCATAAAGATGAATGAGGCAAAGAAGAATGTTTTCCAAAAGAGAGTACTCACCAGAAATCATTCGTAACATTGACGCAGGAGAGACATCGCATTCACTAGGTCTTCAATAAATTTTTGTCGACGAAAATCTATTTCACGCTTCCACGATCATCAGGAAGACCGAAAGAAATGGGAAACACATTTTCAAGAAGCAATCTCACTTTGCAAAGATGGAAAAAGTTAGAATCATTTCAGAAAACACTAAATTCAAAGTGTCTCTCCAAAAGAAATGATTCTAACTTTTTCCATCTTTGCAAAGTGAGATTGCTTCTTGAAAATGTGTTTCCCATTTCTTTCGGTCTTCCTGATGATCGTGGAAGCGTGAAATAGATTTTCGTCGACAAAAATGTATTGAAGACCTAGTGAATGCGATGTCTCTCCTGCGTCAATATTACGAATGATTTCTGGTGAGTACTCTTTTGGAAAACATTCTTCTTTGCCTCATTCATCTTTATGAGTTTTAATTAAGACTGGAATATAAAATCAAATAACTATCTGAATGAAAATGCAAATTTTCAATTTCAGATTTTCTTTGAGTTAGGGCCTTTCAGAATATCTATCAGATGTAGTTCAATTCCAGCGTGCTTTACCGAAATAGTTGTTTTCTGTTAGACATTCACAAAAAATAACTTCATTTTAATCGTGGATTTTTCAATTCACAGAAAAATCTTTCTATCAATATTCAATTGAGAATGTTTCCCTTTTCAACATGAATACCCCACAAGAGGTTATCTTGACGATGGAAGATAGTGACTAAAGTTTATCTTTCAGTCGCAGATGATTCCACATCTGATTTTATGAACATCCTGTTTATATTTTCAACAAATCAACTTACCTGTTAACTTTGTTAAACCTACAATTGATAATTCCAAATTTTTTTTATTTATCTCTCCTATGGAATTTTTTTTAAAAATTTTAATTAAATTTTTAACATTTTCAAATTTTTTTTTCAAAGTTTTGACTTTTTCTTTTTTGTAACATATTTATTCAAATTCTTTCCCAATTTTATATTTGAAGTTTTAATATACATAACTATTATTTATCTGTTTATATTGCTTTCTTCCATTTCAAAAGTTTCATTACCCATATTTATGTCATTCATTTCCCTTATTATTTTATCATTTATTTTCCCTTTTTGCATTTCAAAATTCATATTTGCCATGTTTATGTCATATATTTTCATTATTGTTATTTTATCATTCATTTTTCCCTTCTGCATATCAAAATTTTTATTAGTCATGTTCAAATCATCTATAGGTTCATTATTATTGTCATCAGGATTCATTTTCAGATTTGGCATTTGTTTATCATCTTTTTCTAATAAATTGTTACTATCATCTGTTTTCTGTATAACCACTTCCTGAATTTTATTCTGCCCACTACTTTTTTCTTCTATATTGAAAACTTCATTCTCTACTGTGATGAATTTTATATTTGTATCTTTTTGTTGAGTATTAATCTTTTTATTAAGCATATTTATGTCTTTCTTAACTTTTTCATTATTATTACTAATATCTACTGTGAAATCTTTTATTTATTTGTGATTTTGTTCTTCTTGATTGTTGATAGTATATATTCCTTGAGTTTAAGCTACATAAATTTTTTCATTATTTTGTCCTATTATTGTTTCTAATTGTTTGAGAATTGTAAAAATTCTACTTTATTTTCTTCAGCTTTTGATTGCATTTCATTCTCAATCCTTTTCATATTCTCTTTCATATCTCCAATTTTTTCTCAATTCATTCGGCATACTTTCCATATTTTCTTTCACACCCTTTATATTTTCTTTCACATTTTCTCTCAATCTTTCTTCCATACTTGCTGTGTTTTCTTTCAACTCTTTTATTTCATTTTTCAAACTTTCTTTCATTTCATTTTCCATACTTCCCATTTTCTCTTCCATCCTTTCCATTCTTCCCATACTTCCTCTCTCCATTTCCATCCTCTTTTTTCTTTCAAATCTCTTATTTCATGTTTTATACTTCCTATTTCTCTTCCCCCTTTTATTTTTTTCAATCAACTTCATCATCCTACTGTAATTACTTTCCTATCACTTCTTATTTCAATTCCTCCCACATTACTACTCCCTCCTTGTTCCTGATCACCACTCTTTCTACCTTCTGCACCTTCTTCCAAACCAACTTTTTCACCATCTCTCAAATCCATTTTCTCCACACTTATACAAATATGTCAATGCAAGAATTCTAAAATGTCAACTTTATATTTTCCCTGTATAATTATATTTGATTTTGAACAGATGTTATTCTTTTCAATTTCTATAAAATTGACACTGGCTTCTATTTATTATTTTATCCATTCTGCTCCGAGTTGGGCGACAATTGTTATAATGCTTATTGCATTATCACAATTTCACCCTTTTTTTTTATTTCGCCCACTTTACTGTTATCTCCCCACGTTGCTGTTATCGCTATCGCCCCACGTTGGGCGCCAATTGTTATGATAAGTCTCTTCATTATTTATAATTGGCGACCAACGATAGGTTTTCTATTATATTTATATTATAACATATATTTCAGTGATTTCCTTTTTATTTTATAATTTTGAGAATGAATACCAATCATAACAAAAATGAAACTCTGGCTATGTTGTCTTCCCTTTTTTAACAATATTTTTACCTTATCCCAGTTCAGTCGGTACGCCTATGAGGAATAAGTCATCTCTCATCTCACCAGCAGGTATAGTAGTGCCAACTTGGCGCAATGCTTGATGTCAAATATGCTTTTTTGTGGGACATTATGGTTGGATGTTCAACATATAAACAAAGATTGCAAAAAAATCGTCAAATACTTGTTTTTATTGAAATAAATCCTTGAAGTTGACCTACTCTGCGAAATCTAGATTATCTAACTAAGAACAGCAATATGAAATGGTAAAACTTGTTGATGTGTGATAAATACTAGTTAAATGAATGTTTGAAGGTTATGAAAAAGTCTGTGAGCCTAAAAAAGCTTTAAATGTTCAAAAGAAAGGACATAAGTGATCAGATAACCAATATAAATTTCTGGACCTGTTACGTTCATCTTTTGAAATACCTTGCAGTTCTTTTTTTGTGATGTTCTTCTGCCTCTTGGAAGTGTTCATGCTTACTGAAAACATATAGCTTCACTAAATAACCCCTTTTGTTCCTGGGAATGGCATGGACTGGACTTCGTTATTTTAATAAGGTAAGTGGTTTCTTCTAGTTTGCTTATTTTTCCATTTGTATGTGAATCAGTTATATAGCGATTTTAGATAGTTCTCCTTGTTTCCATCTTGATTTTTGTTATATTTTCCTCTCTAAATTTGGTATCTGGTTTCGTTTTGACATCTAAATTTTCATCTCTTCAAGCTTGTTACATCTCCTCTTGCAACCCACACATTTTGTTTCTCTTCACAAATTTTGAGATTTATTGCCACTCCCTATATCACTGTTTGTTATTCTAACTTATTCTAATGATTTTATTTACAATATCTAATTCTCAACCTTATATACTATGTACAAATTTGAATAAAATTCATATTTGACATTTTTCTGTGTCCATAATTTTTATATTTCATTGTTTGCCTTGCATTGTTTTTGACATCTCGCTGTTGAATTTCCTCCCGATATGATTTACCATACAGGATGTTCCAACTGTATACCATTTCATCTACCTGAGATACAATGTTTTTTCATGAATTCAAATTTCCATATTATTTTTATCGTGTATTTAAAATCAATGTATTGTTGGTCACATACTTATGACAATGGAGATACTTCAGTACTGACCTTTTGATACATATGCGTTGACTTAGGCATGTTATAAGATTCTAGAATAGTGAAAAAGCATAGAAATATTTAAAAACTAACATAGCATGAACCATGATAACTTGAATACCTAATAATAATAATGAATTATCATTTCAATTATTTTATAAATATATATATATGAATGACAAGAATATCGAGGGGACTGGTAAACAAAACGGAAGGAATATATTGTTATGATGAGAAATATCAGTTTAATGTAAAAAGAATAATAAGTGATATAATGATCCTTATATATCACATAAATACCTGCTATGTCTGTTCCTATACATTTTACTGTTCTTCAACCTTGTACCATTTCCTAGTCCAAGAACATGTCTCAAAAGTTCAGCACTGGAGTTTTTCTATTGTCATCAGTATGTTGCCAACAATACATTCAATTTGCACAACCTATAAAAATAATATAGGAATCACAGTTCAAGTTGGAACATCCTGTATAATAAAATCTGAGCAGAAGGAAACATGAGAGTGAAGTGTTAAAACATTTCGGTGGACTGTGATTAGAAATAAAAAGAGTGAGTACAGGAAATTGTCAAAAACTAATTTCAATAATTTTTGTATATATAATATAAGCTATATACTTATGAATTGTAAATAAAATCCATAGAATAGTGTAGAATAAAAAAAACATCCTAGAAAGTGAGCAACAAACCTGAATTGTGTGAGATTAAACAAAAAGAGATAATTGCCAGAAAAAAAAAATATCAAGCTGGGGAGGATGTGAAATTTTTTGGAAAAAAAAGCCGTACAAAAACTTGATCAGCAATAAAAAGTGAAAATACTACAAGATAGTAAGCAAATTACCCAGTTTAATATATAAAAGAATCAGAGACAAACAAGGGGAGAAACTACAAAGAAGAAACCACTCACCTTTCAAAATATAGTCGAAGTCTTATCTGTGACGCTGCTACAACAAAGGGGCCTTTCACAGAGAAGCTACAAATGAAAAACACTTCCAGGATTTTTTAGAATACCCAACATAAACTAATCACAGGTACTTTTTAACCCAAATCTAAACCAAGTGAACGTATTCATTTCTTACACTTATTTCGGGCACTTTTTGATGACTCTTATCTATCTGCTTATGAATTGAATATAACCCATGAACTCATATTTATAATTTACATTATTGCGCATAAGCAAATATCTTAACATTATTATTCCACTGTTTATTGAATTTAAGTTAGATAACGCAGGATAGGTCGTTTTCAAGGATTTATTTCAATAAAGGAAACATTATTTGACCATTTTCTGGATTCATTAATTATCTGTTTGATCACTTAACCAACATTTCACAAAACAGTACATTCCAAATTGACTTCAAGCAGAGCACCACTGAATCCTAGGCTTACCGACAGAGCTGGGGTAAGAATACTGGTATTTGAAAAGGAATAAGCATACAGGCCGGATATTAATTACTGTGAAACCTATCACAACAAATATTTATAATGATGACTAGTTGTTATTGCAAAATGAAATAAATAGCAATAACAATCATAATAACAAGTTAGTAGCCACCAACAAGGGCCAATAATAAATAAATATATAGCCTCATCAAAATGATATATAAAAATATATATATATATATATATTTATATTATGATATGGAATATAGGTTGAAGATGAAAAAAATATAAATTTGATATAATGATATTGATACATCACACATGGATACCTGCTATAATTGTTTTTACAATACAATACTCAGAATCTCTGAAACATTTGGCCATCTTATAGTCAACGCAGATGATCCACGAGTTCAGCAGTGGAGCTTATCTAGTATTATCAGTATGTTTCCATCAATCTATTTCATTTTCACAACCTGTAAAACTATAGAAGTCAAAACTCTACAACATCTACTAGCTAGAACATTCTGTATAATAATCTTGAATCACAAGGAAACATGACAGGGACATGTCAAACTATTTTTTATGGAAAATCATAAAAATATGATGTTTGAGAACAGGAAATTGGTAGGTAAGAAATCTTAACAACTCTGTATGAATAATATTATGTATAGAAATATAAGCTGTATATAAAATAAGTATCATAGTTTAGAATAAGAAAAGGTGTTTTGGAAAGAGTGTAAAAACCCAAAATCAGTGCCTGAAAACAAGAAGTGATGCTTGCTACGGAAAAAGGAAAATGAGAGTCGAAAAAAAGGAACAACATGAGTATATCTGCTATTGGACAAGTCAAACCAAATGAAGAAACTACCAGGCTTGGAATCGACTAAGAAAACCACTTACCTCCAAATCACCTGAGATTTCCTATGCAGGACGCAACCAACAGCGAGGGGCCCAACGTTAGCGAAACATTCAGTTCCAATAACCACACAACACAGCCAGGATATGCGAAAGTGCACCAGCAAAACGAACATCAGGTACTTTTTTCAACAAAATTAAATAAAGTGAGAGTATTCGGGTCAGACACTCTTTACAGTTCATTTAATAACACCTATTCACCGTATTGAACTTTCTTTCCTATTACAAACATATGTTTGCAAGTTCATTGATTGCGCATGAGCAACTCATTTGACATTTTCAATTCCATTGGCTTTATATACAAATAAAGCAGATATCGCAGGAATAGGTAATTTAAGGATTCTTTTGAATAAAAAAACAATCATTTGATTATTTTCTGGACTCATTATTCATCTTCTGATCAAATTACAAGCTATATTTCCATAAAACCGTATGTTGACTTCAAGAAAAATAGCTGGATACCGCAACTGCAATCCTCCTCAGTTGGAGATGATCATGTCTCCATAGGCGTACCGACTGAACTGGAAAAAGGTAAATGGTATATTGAAGAAGGGTAAGAATATTATAGCCGGAATTTATTTCTGTGATGAGTATTTGAAAAGAACATAAAAAAAAAATAATAATGATCATACATTACAAATAAGATACAATACAATCATCATGAAACATCATCATAACAAACAAAAACAAACATTTGTAGGACTTTACACAATTTTCCATCGAATGAACCAACGTACTTCGATGCATTTACCAGAGAAATAGTAATTTTTGAAGGATATTCGGACACACCTATTATACAGGGTGTAACATAAGTACGTTGGAATATTCGAGTGACGTATTCCTGAGACAATTTTGAGAAAAAAAGTCCATATAAACTTGTGGCCGGAAATGCTTCGTTTCGGAGATACAGAGTGTTGAAAATAACTTCTGCAAAAAATAAGTTATTTGCACGAAATTTGGTACCCGGGGTTATTTCGACGTGGGAAATCATGAGTTCGTATTGAGTTTCATTATTTATTTCAAATTGCCCTAACATTTTTGACAGTAAACTTTTGGTACTTTTCATAAAAAACCTTATTTCCATACCTTTTCCAAGTAAAGAAGGTACACTTCCTCAACAACGCTGGAGGTGATAGTTTTCGAGATATTTACAATTTTCTATATCGATGCATGTTACTTAGCTCCTAGGGCGCTGAGTGAAGTTACTGAGGACATTACGAAAACTGAGTTTGTGTTAGGTTTCGTCAAAATAAACTTCTTTTTCACTATAAAATGTTTATCGAAAAATGATTTGTTTTCTAGATACAGATTGTTGAACTGTTTCAAAACATGGTTGGTTTTAGTCATAAGTTTTTTGCAATTCTAGTTATTTTCATCAAACTTTATATGCAGTATACACGGACAGACTCCTTCTAAAACAAGCATTATCAAACTGCTTGATCAGTATAGCTAAATTTGATTTCAATAATTTTTGTCACTCTCCGCTTGCAAATTAAGTTAATTAAATCAAGTTCGCTGTCACATTTTCAACTATTCGTCGACAAACTCATAGTTTGGAGTTTATGAAGTGATTTTTCGGTACCATGCTCGACTTTACGAATGCTGAAATGGCTGATATGGTTTTTGCATACGGCTTGGCTGACGGAAATTCAACCGAGGCCAGACGCATCTATCAGGAAAGGTATCCCCAACGCGTCACTCCTTGTGCAGCGACATTTGCGAATCTTTTCGGGCGACTTTCCGAATCTGGTAGCTTTGAAAGAAATTCTGCAGTAGGACGGCCACGGACTAAAAGAACTGTGAAATTGGAGGAAGCGGTTCTCGAAGAAATTAGTGAACATCCAGAGACAAGTACAAGAAAAATTAGTCAAATTTTAAATGTGAGTCACATGACCGTTTACAGAATCCTAATGGAACAACAATTATATCCTCATCATATTCAGCGTGTCCAGGCACTTGCGCTACGTGAATTTCAACCACGTATCGAATTTGCTCAATGGCTTCAAAGAAAAGTCGAACAACATCCCCAAATTTTATCGAAAATCCTCTTCACAGATAAGGCTAATTTTTCAAGAAATGGTATCATGAACTTCCATAACAACCACATCTGGGCGGAAGATAACCCACATGCGATTACATAAACTGATTTCCAAAACAGATTCTCTTTCAATGTATGGGTAGGCATGATTGGGGATTATTCAATTGGGCCCTATTTTCTCCCCTTACGTTTGAATGGAGATGCTTGCCAACATTTTTTGGAACACGAGCTTCCCCAGCTTATGGAAGATGTTCCCATTGGTCTCCGAAATCACTCTTGGTTTATGCATTTCAGTCTGATAGCAAGAAATTTTTCAGACGTAGCATATCCCCAACGATGAATAGGAAGAGGAGGCACTCAGCATTGGCCCCCGAGGTCACCAGACCTCAGTCCCGTCGAATCTTTCTTATGGGACACCTAAAATCACTATTTTATGCTAGCCCCATTGGAAACGAGAAAATGTTAAGGGATCGCATCATAGCTTGCAGCGAAACGATAAGAAACACTCTCGGCATTTTTCAACGGATGCGGAATTCTTTGATGAGGGGAGCAGAAGTGAAGTACCGTTGAGGGTCGTCACTTTGAACAGTTGTTGTGATAGTTGTTTCGTTCAATTTTTACATGTTTAATTGCCTAATAAATAACATAGTACTTCTCCAAATTGTTTTTTTACAAACTCCGAAATGTAGCACTTTCTAATTGAATAATTAAACCTGACCATTTTTTTAAATTTGGATTGATTGAGCAGTTTGATAATGCTCGGTATGAAAGAAGTCTGTGTTTAAAAATTGATAAAAATAACTGCAGTTGCAAAAAACTTATGACAATAACCAACCATGTTTTGAAAAATTTCAACAATCTGTGTCTCGAAAACAAGTAATTTTTCGATAAACATTTCATAGGAAAAAAGTAGTTTGTTTTGACGAGACCTACCACATACTTAGTTTTTGTATGTTTTCAGCAACTTCACTTAGAGCCCTAGGAGCTGAGTAACATGCACCGATATAGAAAATTGTAAATATCTGGAAAACGATCACCTCCAGCGTTGTTGAGGAAGTTTACCTTTTTTACGTGGAAGGGGTGTGGGAATAAGGTTTTTTCATGAAAAGTACCAAAAGTTCACTATAAAAAATGTTAGGGCAATTTGAAATAAATAATTCACATTGCATTTTTATGTTCTTTTTTATCATTTCTTCAAAGTAGTTTAATGATCTTCGTTGATCGTTTGTGTGGCGCCGACTCTAAATTGGTTACTTACATTAGTTTTGTAGCTTAGTTATTGAGACTGAGCAAGTTGATTCTATTTTCCGTTTTTCAGTTTATTTTTCGTCGGTTCAATTTTTCGTTGAAAAGTTTTTAATTTGAAAAATGTATGGCGAAAATTTACGAATTGCTACCTAGTCAATTTGTATTACTCTTGAAATTCCCACTCACTCGCCTTACTTTAACTAATAACTATTAAACTATAACTAGCTGGTGCCAGCGACATCGTCCACGTTGTATTTTATGTGTCGACTATTATAAATTAACCGACCCATTTAGAGACGGATATTATAAAAATACTGAAAAATATTTTTGTTTATCCCTTAATATAAATTGCATTTTTGATAACCGCATCAGAACAGGGGTATCATAAATATATCACATGAAGACCCGAAATTAATTTCAAAAGATGCATATCATTCATTCATATCTTTTGGTATAGTTGAAGTAGAAACGACATTATCTGGAAATTTTTTTCAAAACGAAACGTTGGATCGAACATTATTCATCGCGCCTAACGCTGTCATAGACTCAGGGACTGACTTGAGTGCGCGGTATACTGAACACTTCGTGAATGTAATACTAAATGAATTGAGTGAATTTCAAGGAAAAGGAAGCGGTTAGGCCTTGGGTAAAATTATTTTGTTGGGAGTGACAATGAATAAATTGGTAATAGGAAACGATTCTTGCTTCATCCGACTCCCAGATCAAATTCAGAAGAAACGAGCGTGCATCAACATTTAAAACACTGACGTATTATGTTTTTTTTTATTTGTCGTGAGCGTACTATCTCTCCCATTAGGGAAGGTCCATTATGACATACAAATTATAGAACCGTTTTCAATACAGAGGGTTCGAAAATCCCGTTAAAATCGATCAGATTCCTAAATGAATGAATGTTTATGCCTCAGAATTGAATGTGGTCGACAACAAATCATTTTATGTAGTAGTACCTGCACGATTAACCGTAAAAAACAGGAGTGTCACGTTGATTTGCTCATTGTACAGGACAAACATTCTCCAAAATTGGATGATTATGAAGTCCCTTCTTGTAGAAAACGAGAATATCACTATAAGATATTATTATTCTTGGATCAAGAACCTATCACGATCAATATCTACCCAAGTTAATAAAAACGACAATTTTTTTATATGATAGATGTTTCAATTATTTTCAGTGGCCACAAAAATCAAATGATCATGGTGTGTATTGTAAAAACGATTGCACAATTTCTTTTATATAATTTCGTGGAGTTTCGTGATTGAGTTTACAAATAGAAATGTCCTTTTGTCTCATATTCTTATTTCAAATCAGTACTCGAAAATTGTAACGATAAAATCTCTCATAAAACATCGAAATATCAATGGCATGAAGCGGGTTACAACATAAAATGTTCATATGATGAAAGTGATCGATGGCACGATTTCATACAATGGTTTGCAAATAAATTGTCAGATATTGCCAAATTGGTAGGATCAACATTCAAAAATATCTTACCCATGACAGTCAAACCTACTACCAGTAATGCTCTGCTATGTCATATTTGCGAAAAACCGTTTACCAAAAAAGATATAAGTGGGCGCGACCATGACCACTTACGGAGCAATTTGGGGGCTTCGCGCACCAGACACCGTGTAATCTCATCTTCAGAATGTTTGTAGTGCCTATTGCTTTCCACAATTTATCAGGCTACGATAGTCATTTCATCATCAGAGATATTGCTAAAAAGGGACGCGTGAGAATTCTTCTCGTCAATAAGGAATAATACATCTCGTTCACACAACAAAACGATGGAACTCAAGTTAAATTCCGATTCATTGATTCCTATCATTTCATGGGAGCCGGTCTCGATGAGTTAGTTTCTACGCTGAAAATGGAATGAAAAAAAAACTCCATCATTTGGAAGATGGGAAATTCACGTTTCTCACTAAGAAAGGTGTATCTCCATAACATTATATTTATAATATTGAAAAATTAGACGGGACCAAACTGCCACTGAGGCAACATTTCTACAAGAAATTAAATTATGCGGGAATTTATGCAGAGATATATTCTCATGCTGTAAATATCTGGCCGAAATTCGAGATCAAAACATTGACTACAGTGATTTGTATATGAAAACAGATATACTTTTTCTGGCAGACTCAATGGACATTTTTCAGGAAGACTGAATGTAATGCAATGTTCAATACGATGAGCACAGAGTGTTCAGTATCAAGCAAACGAAAGTAACCCTAAGTCCCCATGACGACAAGCGTTACTCACTCCCTGTATCGTTTGATACAGTATCCCTCGGGCACTATAGTATTCAGTACCATCGCTCTGCCACTCCTTTCTCTGGGCTATATTATTTTACTTGGCATTTTTTGTATATTGTGATGATTCACAAAACCCGTGAACGATTTCTACAACAGTCAAAATAGTTCTATCGATTTTCGACCAGGATTTGATAATATCAAGTGAATTTTAGTAGCAAGCAACAAAATTCAGAATTCCCAACATGAAAAAACGATGTGACAGCACAGCGTAGAATATCATCGACGTCAACGTGTTAGAAATCCATATTGATTTTTATATGAATTGTGTTAAATAGACGTAGTCTCCACATCAAGTTGTGATAGGGTCATATTCATCGGGTTAACCTTCGATTCTGCTTTGAAAATATTTACATTCCGTTGAAGATGGTGATGAAGGTGGTCCACACGAAGGTGCTGAATGATATTTTGCGATGGAAAAATTTCTGCTTCATAATAACACATGGGCTTAAGTCTCTAGCAGGACTCAGACCAAAACAGATTTGATAAAAACTGGTCGGAAACACCATTCACAATAATTGATATTGTTCTTGTAGAACTGCACTCTCATACTTCCCCAACTGTTCATTCAATTCGTTTGCTCGACTTTCGAAAGTAACTGAATTATCACTACTGTAACCACTATCGAACGACATTTCTTTTAGAATTGAGGTGTGTCGGCGGTGAGTGAACCTCATCTTTCAGCAGTACTGGTAATTTTCGCTTTGATAATTTTGAATAATTCAGTGATCCAATTGGGGGTGCAACCCTTCTCAAACGTGTATTTTGATTTGCTTATAGAAACCACGTCACCGACTTTGAATTTCCGTGGTCCGGCAAGTGACTGTATATCACACGTAGAACTTCCTTTCCGTTAGATTTGTTGATTTGGATCGATTTGTTGGCCAAGGTGCTATGTTCCGTATCATTGTAGGATTTTGTTATTTCGAGTAATACGTCTCTCCATTTATAGCTACCATTCAAACTGGAGTACTTGAATAGTCTTTCTTTCAATGTTCTCATAACACGTTTCGCTATAGCTGCTTGCCCAACGCTGAATGAATTGTATGGTTGATTTGATGTTTCTCCATTGGAAAATTTACCATTATTAAATTATTTCCTTTGGTCGGTTTGCAAATTTTTTCCGGACAACACTTCGTATGTGTAAAAATATTTGCGAATGTTTTGGTTATTTCAGCACCGGGTTTCGTTTTCAACAGACGAGTCCACATACATTTTGAAAAACAATCGACAACGACCATAATGAGCTTGAATTTCCGAATTCTATGATCGTACTGTCTCATTTTGGCCGAGTCCATTTGCCATATATCGTCTTTACCTTTGGTGATGGTACGACATCGAGAATAATTTTTTCGAAGTAGTTGATTTAATTCCAAAACTGAGTCTTTCCAGTGGATGCCATTGTCTGAATGTAATGGTAACGTGTAGCACCATTTGAGTTGTGGATTTTTTCGAGTCATCATCTATTTGGAGTATCTTTTTGATATCTGTATCCAATATCGATACTTTACGAGCAAGTTCTGCTTATATGCAGGCATTTTTAGAAAAAGGAATGATTTTCTTTTTTTTGACTTGAAATGTTAATTATATATGTGGGAATATGTGATGTATTTCATGGAAAGCTCGAGATATATTGTGACGAGAATTGTCACGTTTACGAGACGAAATACGCAATGGTTATGAAGTCAGCGGAATTATTTGTTTCGAAGTCACTGAGGCAGTATTACCTGTGGGGTGAGCTGCATGCCTCCAAGTAATTTTGGGTTCCATTGTAAGATGCAATGACTATTTATGGTAACATTTCATTGCGAAATTATTATTCATGATTATTTATGAGTACATGACGCGATATTACGATGTCGAGTGTAACCTACGAAAACATTCCTGTACATTTATTTGGAATAACAGGAAGAGCGGGAAGAACTAATGACAATAATGGAATGAGAGTCAAGTTCGTTATATGATTGAAGTAAACAATGAAAAATAAAATCGACTGGATGGTACATTGGACATATCACAATGTGACTGTAGTGGGCGAATGAATTTTTTTTTTCGTCAATTCATTATTGGTATAAGTATCTCAAAATCAAATAAAAAATATAGTTTGAATAGGACAGAATTATATTTAGCAAAATTGCGGACCATTTTATGTTGGAAGTACTGGAAGAATTCACAAACAAAGGTAATTTTCTGTGGAAAAAAAAAGAATAGAGTACATGGAAAGTGGTGCATGTAGTTGCTGACCGTGACAACAACTATTCGGAAAATCTGAGTGTCAGATTGTTTGAGCTATATTCATCGTAAGTCTCTAGACAAATATTTCAGTAACGAAAAATGAATAGATTTCAGAAAATGCACAAACGTAGGAAATAATATTTTATTGGTGTGAGAGAACAATATCAGAAGATGAAAGTGCATTTGGCGTGACATTGAAGCTCATGACGCAAAAGTAATTGATGTATTTTCAATGTACAATATTTTCTTATGATTTTAGAATACAGACCTGGAGAGGAGGAGTACAAACAAACTAAGAGGATAATGTAATATTATTTTGTACAACAGAAACGATTCAAAACACGCTGTTGGTAAAAAAAATCAGAACAATCAGCCATGAATTTACCACAACAGGTATTTGATAAATATAAAATGAATTTAAAGTGAGGAAACCAAAACAAGTATCAACAAATAAAATTGAGTAGTCATCAAAAATGGAATGAAAACAGTTCATTACTCATCCCAATATTGTGATATTCAATTCCAAACTACACATGGTGGATCAAGTATAGTCAGGGTGATATGGATTATAAAACAATGAGTTGGCTGACACATGTATGAGGTCAAGTTTTAATCTTTTATAAATACACTCTGCTATGTTTCATTATGAATACTCACATGTTGATAATATAAATCGAAAACATTGCAGAGATGAATAGTTATTGTCATAAATTCATTTATATTTTGAAAACAACTGCCAATTTTTTTTTTATTTGTTTCATGTAAAATCGAATTCCACACATCTCAGAAGACTGATTACCCGAGAAGCAGGACGAGTGAAAGTTAAGGATACCAACAAGAGGGGATAACAAAGCCACTTGGGTCCAGGTGAGGTTTCGAATCATATCAAATAACATAGGGAAATCGAGCGGTTCCAGAAATCTGATGGAGCAGCCAAAAAGTCTATTCATTACCAAGACTTCGACTCAGAATACCACAGTCATGAGTCACATCGCACGAGAGCCATATCACAAATGAACCATCCATTTCGGAAAATTGAAGCTAGAATTGGTATCAGCCAATCCCACGAAACTTTCCCTATTCCACGGATGAACATAGTGTAAATCCAGTTATATTCAGTCCATTTCCGAACACAAACAAGAAACACAAAAATGGGGACCCAATCCCAGTATCATTGAGAAATAGTGAACACCAAGATCCAGGCGAAAAGTTCCAATACCAGGATGGTCCACAATGAGAGACAGGCAGATGTGTGGAAGACCTAATAATATTATGTAAATTGAGCAGTTCTTGATGAGTTGTCGAAAGAAAAAATAGGGATATTAGGACTGTAACAGATTAGAGTTGATTTAATTTTATTTATTGTAAAACTATTCATCTCCCATGAGGTTTAGAACGATGTGCACCATCGTTCAGGAGGGAGGGCATATGTCAGGAATATGCCCTCCAAAGGTGATCGATACACGCTCAGATGTTTATACAACTCATGTTGTTTGAATGTGATCGAACCTAAATAAATCACATCGGACAAAGTGTGTTGGACATGAAACAGTCTTGCTGGCACTATCAGGGATTAGAAGTTGAAAACCATTTCAGAAGTTATTTTATCTTGAGTATTGTGATATTGCATCAACAAGATGTAGACCTAACTGCTAAGCTGCCCTATAGGCAGCATTGTGAATATAGTTAGAGGTGTAATTGTAATTGTTGTAAATATTAATTATCTCATTAAATGGTGTATGTTAGTTCTGTCGATTCTGAGTTTATATTCTGGTTATCACAAAAGTAATCCTGAGCTACCAACCCCATTCAAGACCCCTATGGCCACATATTTATGAGAATATTGCCTCAAAATTCCATGTGGATTTTTTTTGGAATTTCAAATGTGAATATGTATGTTCATTCCAGAATCCTCTAAACTGGCATAAATACGTATTTTTTTTTGAAGTTGATTGCCATTTGGATAACGATAACTTTCGGATGATAACGTAATTAATCACATTCATGCCAGTGGTTAACCGTTTTCGGCTTGCATTTTGTTCATTCCGCTCCATACAGTTCGATTATAACACACAGAAATTCGCCGTTCATTACATGAAATGAATGTCCGAATCGATTCTCTATTCCATTGACAGGACTGATAATCACATATCTCTCCAAAAAACACTTTTTTTTCTCCAATGCATTGATTACATAAATGAAGGTTTTTCCGTAGGAATGAAGATTTCGAGTGATACTCCCAGAATAATTTGAGATATATTTTTTCAGTATCTACTCTTTTCTGGAATAAGTTTCTTGTTTGTTATTCCTGAATTGTATTCATCAAGCCGTTAATTTCAAGCAGTTGTCGAATGGAAAGAAACAGAAAAGTTAGTCTTGCCCATAGGCGTCACTTCACGCTATCAAAATGAAAATTGAAATTTAAATACAGGATAATGAATCCAAACAATACAGTATTTCACTTGCGAAATGTTTCAATGCTAAAATATTTCAATTCTGAAATATTTCAATTACTTCCAAACCTCCAAGCTCCTATCGGAAGATGGGTATATGGTTATTGGTCGGAAGTCAGTGATAGTGATGCTTTCATGGAAAAATTGAAGTGAACAATACGACATAGCATTTCACCTGTCCCGGCGTCTGTCTGTGTGTGTAATTAAATCATGTAAGTTAAATTTGACCCACTTCTAATCGTCCGATTGATTTGAAATTTGGCAGGTGTACATAATTTCGGTAAGAATGCATTATGAGATTTTTATGGTGGACAAAATTGGTATCTGGGGGTTTTCGGAGTCAGAGTTTATTATTTTTCAGTCAAAATTCAAAAATTCAACATGGCGGCTCCATGTATTCAGGTATGCTTATAAATTACATCTACTTTTAAATCCTCATATAACCTTTCAAAAAGTTTATGTGCCAGGGATAACGTACGTATAGGTCACAGACTCTCCTCATAGATCCTTATGAATTCTCATAATTCGTCTAAATTTATTATGGAGTTTCATGTGGAATTTTTGACTGGGATAGCATGCTAGAGGCGCCAATACATTTTCATTCGCAGTAGTCATGTGTTAGTTTGGGTGTAATTTGGATGTTTGCCCAATATAATATCATAAGTAAGTGTTTATGTTTTTTCAAGCTGGTTTCAACAGACCGTATTATGTGGGATACTCAATTTCTAGAAGGGTTTTTCTATCAACACTTTTCGAAATATACTGTCTATAGATGTTCATTGCAAAAACTGTTACGCCAAATAATAACAATTTCACTGTGAACCAAGAAGCATCACAGCTATGAAACTTATAATGTGACATTGAGCAGTTATTACAGATTTTGGTCAAATCAGGTTATTTCTATCAATTATTTTCGGATCGAAAGTGTGTTCAAGAGATTTTTCAATGTTTGTTGGGCCTAGATCTATTCGAAATGGTTACTTTTTCTCGTTTCAGTTCATTAACGAGAAATAACTTGATAACCTTTGTGTGAGAAATACTTTGAAATGATGGAAGTTGAGCAGGATATTATTTTGATTCATTTGAATCATGTGAATAATATGAGAATTTATCTTGAGAATGTTGCAATCGAACACTATGTGGAGTGAATACCATCAACTATATTTCCATTAGAATAAAAGTACACTAGGATTCATACTGAGAAATATTGCGAATTTCATTATGAAAAACACTGGACATGTTCATTTTGTGGATTTGAATAATTGATCTCAATGGCAATAATAATTAGGAAAAAAATTATAACTTGAATAGAAGTGACGACATTTTGCTGAGTGGCTCTTTCATATATCCAATTCAACCACTCAATAATCGTCGTTTGAAGAAGAGGAAAAATCAATTTGAAAATACAGCACAAAAGTATGGATAGTAATTTTGAGAATTGGTTTTCCTCCATTGTAAATTGCGAAATAACCATTTTATATTCGAAAATACATTTTTGGGGACGGAGTGTGATTTGGAAATGTAGTGGTATCTTTAAATCGTATTGCAAACAGCAACTCAAAATTAATGGAAATATCAAAAAAAAAATTTGAAACTTGATTTGTAATCTAACATTGCCAATAGAGCACTTATGTATTCAGTGATTTTGGCATCGAATGTGGTATGTTCTGATCGACATATTCAAATTGTTCAATGTGTGATTTGGTTTGTGGATTTTGAGAGTCTACCAGGGCATTGAAATTCTAATCTTACTGTAACCCATTGTTTGCCCAATAGAGGTACCAATTATATTGTGGAATATATAGTACATATAACAATATTCTACCACAAATCGATATTTCTGAAAATCTGAAGATTATATCGTGGATAAAATTTTATTTTGTTTTATGGCGCCCATTTATACACGTTTGTCACGAGGCTCTGAATAAGTTTGATAATTTGCCTTTCTCAGAACACATTTATCGAAAAATATAGTAAACAAGATTCCAATTCCTTCCCAAAACAAATTTCGGACGTTATTAACCTACACATTCATTTCGAAATTCTTTCTACCATCTTGATTATACCCATGTTGATGAAAGAGCCCGGATATTTCGATTGCACACAATATAGAATTGTTAATAATAGTGGTTGATATTCAGTGAACCAGTATAGATAGAGTAAATGAATAGAGGTTTATGAATAACATCGGACTGATAGGTCAGGAAAGAAACATTACAATATATAACAAAAAATGTTTGAAGTTAAAAAAGTTTTCATATCGATTATATCATATAAGTCAACATAGGCAATGAGGACATTGCTATTTTGATAGTAACACTGGATGAGGTTCCTCTAACTGTAGATGACAATTATTTTCTATGATGAAACTGTATGATTTTAATTATTATATAATTTTGTGTGGGGTCCCAACTTCCCCATCAAATACATTTGTCTTCAATGTCAGCCCACGTATGCATCGTTATCATAACTATAATTCCCAAATTGCTGAACCATAACATGTTTTCTTCAATCCTTTTTACCTTTCTATTATTGGGAAAATCGAAAATGAGCCATCGTGTATCAAACATTATCAACCCACATTGGTTATGTTAGAGAAAAGTATTGATTTCATATTTTCAACGAATACATTATTGCAATTTAATAGTTACAGTTCGGAAACTGTGCCCAATCATCGCATACCTTGTGTCTCTTCAATTCAATCCCTATTCAGTGAAATCCCAATTCAGCTCACTAGTGACATAGCGTAATGATACCTGATTACGTTGGAAACCACTTTCAACAATCAGAACTTCCGGTTCCTCCAATAATATCGAGGTGAGAAATAGACTGTCCCAGCGGAATTCTAGTATTCTCTCGAAATCTGCTGATCCAGAGTTTGATATAATATTGTGGCGATGTCAGCTTCCGCTGGATGATAACCGAAATTTAATGAGTTTGCATTACAAGTGGAGAGTGACAGTTAATTGCTTTGCCAAGGCCAGAGAACTGCCGTTTGTTCAACACCATGCCCGTCTCGTATTAAAAGTTTCATTCTTATAAAGACTTGATGAATATTCCTCGTTATTGCAGGCTACTCTGGAATGAAATATGATTAGCTATAAATGGAAAGAGTTTCATGGAAATGTATTCATTTGATAATATTTATGGTGAAATATTTTGGTGCAGCAAAATAATTTCTTCATACAGTGTGTGGCAGATTTTGGAAAAAATACCAGCCTTACAATCAGTGTTTTAGAATATATCAAAACTATTCTAAGCCAGACAGAAATCTATTCATAATTCTATTCTCCGACTGGTTTCTCAAAATTCAATTCAAAATATGTTACCTGCGAAATGTTCATCAGATTTCAGAGAGAATAAGTTAGAAAGTTGGTAGAATATGTGCGTTTTCCAATGTATCATAAGTTATTTCATATATTTAAAATCAATCCAGTAATACATTGGTTTTCGTGTTTAATTTCACATCGAGAAATTATTTTTTTCAACACTTCGATATTGATAAAACACTGAAGTAGATTGAAAAATATTTTACGCTATGAAGTCCTCAGATACATTTAGACAACTCCAATGATATATTATACCGAAAATTGAGGAGGAACCGACAAATATTTCTGCGAAAAATAATAGTAGGTATAGTCACTGGTTAAACTTTATTTGTTTACCAAACTAAAATATATATATATATATATATATATATATATATTGTTATGATGGAATGGATTTTGATTTTATATATTTTGTAGATTTGTTTCAAAACATTTTATTGATGATTCCCTATAATAAAAAAATGAAAACTCCGGCTATGTTATCTTACTCCTTTTCAAAACCTCTTATTACCTTATCCCAGCTCATTCGGTACGCCTATGAACAATGAGTCTCCTCTCTCTAGATTAGCAAGTTCAGCAGTGCCATCTTGTCGATCGGCTCGATATCAAATGCTGTTTGGTGGGGAAAAATGTTGTTAAATGGTCAAAGACAAAACACAAATTGCAGAGAAGAATCAAATGGATGTTCTTATTCAGATAAAACCTTGAAAACTAACCTACGTTATGGACTAGGGTAAAAACAATAATGTGATAGGTGAAAATAAATATGAGTGATTATATCAGTTCAAAGGATGTTTGAAAGTTATTATCAGTCCTCTTTTATCAAATTGTTATGGAATGTCTAATCAAAAAGGAACCTAGTGAATCAGATACTCAATGTTATTTGATAAACTGAAGCGATGCACTTTAGCGAGTTCTTGTGAATAGAATACCTGTTGTTCTTCTTCATGTGATGTGTCCCAACCTCGTGAAAGTACTTTTGAAATTGAAATGACAGCTTACGTGCGTCCAAAGCAAATTTTTCTTCCAGTAATTGACTTATTCTGGATTTCTCTTCTGTCACCAGGTAAGTGGAATTTTGTGATAAATTATTGCTCCCAGTTGTACCTTATCGGAAATGCTCTCGTTCGGGAATCGCTTAGCGGGTTTTTTCTTGAATTGAATATTATTTTATTTTCTGAAATTTTTTACGAGGCTTCCTTTTTTTAATTTTTTTTGATGTCCTCCAAAACTCGTTATTTTCTTCCATGGCAACACACACCTTTTTTCTTTTTCACAGATTTTTAGAGTTCAGTGCCACTTTCCTCCTGATTATTTGTCATTCTAATTACTATCCATGATTTAATTAATGAACACTAATCCCAAATCTCATATACTATTTACAAATTCGTATAAAATTTATTTCTGAAAATTTCTGCTTTCATATCTTTTATACGTCATCACTCTTTTCTCACACAACTATGTTGATATCTAATTGGTGGGTTTCCTGTTGATGAGATTTGTCATACAGAATGTTCCAAACTTATATATCAGTTGATCTACTTTAAATATGATGTTTTCTATAAATTTCAATTTTCATATGATTTAAATTGTGGATTTTCATGAGATGTATTATTTGTCACATACTTTTGACAACAAAGCTACTATATTGCTGACCCCTCGATACATATGTATCAACCAAAGCATAGTATAAGATTCTAGAATATTAAAAAGGTAAAGAAAAATTGCAAAACAACATAGCATTAACCACGATAACTGAATTACCTAACGATAATAATAATAATTGTAAGTTTAATTATTTTATAATATAACAATATACATATATACAAAGTATGAAAAGTGGTTCAAAATTCGAAAAAATTATCGAAGAAATTTCGAAAAGCAGAGCCGTAAGACAACACTGGCAATTGCCGGATGCAAGGAACATTTAAATAATATGGAATTTTCAACTGTGAAATGTTTGATAAATATACAAAAAGATTATAAGCGTTCATTGCAGGCTCTCAACAGTAAGTATTCTCTTTCACAACGATGAAAAAAAAAAGAAAGGTATTATTTATATTGAAATCTACCTAAAAAAACAAACATCAACCATTACATCTGTCGATCGTGGTCTATTCCATTCCTGTGCCAAGGGTGATGGGAAATACATAGGGCAAACCAGTGGATGCCTCAGAATTAGAATCACTTCACATAAAAGTGATGTGAGAAATAATAAACATACACATTTGGGATAACGATAAAAAAAAATATAGAAACGTTACAATATCAGACAAAGGAACAAACTCACAAAAAATGATATTCCTGGAAATGACCAACATAATCAAACCACTGTAAGTTAATTCTAAAAAAGATATGGAGGAAAGAAATTGGGGAAAAATGAAACGACTCACAGTGATATGGTTGGCCCGAAAAATGGCACGAAGTAGTTTTTTCGTTAACAGAGGAATTTAAAAAAAAATTTTTTGGTTTCGATAGGTATTGCCTTAGCCTAACTTCCAACATATAATTCCTTTCCATATTCATAGGGCACAAGCGCGAATAACTCAAGGATATTACATATTTTGATAAAAAATACATGATTTTTTTAATTGATTATATTTCCGGAACCAGTAATCAGTCAAGTAGTTTCAAAATGGCGGCTGTTGAAAGATTCAAAAAAAATCCCAATATGTCCATTTTCATACCAATATCGTGAAACTAAATGTCTTTTGATAGAGCATAATGAGCTCCATAACTCTGATTCTAGAAGTTTTTCTCTATGATGTACAAACAAAAAAAATCGCATGAGATTCAATAATTTTCGTTTGCCCTATATGCTCCTTCCATTTGAGGTTCATTTGCTCGTGTCGATCACATAATTTTTGACTTCATTTTCCGCCAACAAATAGATCATCATTGTATTTTAACATTTCTCGATTTCGAAGTTATATTCGTTAGGTTGATTGATGGTAATTTCAAAATCAATAAATACATTTTGAAATCTACCATTTTAACTGGCCGCGCCATCGGTTCTTCTATTCTATAACCAAAATACACATACTAATGAACATGTCCTTACATATAATTATTTTGTGGTTGTTTTATTAATCTTTAATACTTAGAAGATTTTCAAGAAAAGGAGTAAAGTGAGTTGAGAAAATTATTTTTTTTCAATTTTGATATGGTTGAGATATATATATATATATATATATATATATATATATATATATATATGAATGCAAGAAATTATAGTCGAGAAGAAAATTAATTTTGAAATTTTGAAAACCTCACGAATTTATGTAAAAATATGTTATTTTTTTAATTTCATTGATTCCTAACCAATTTTTACAACTGATACGTCAAACCATTTTGAATGGAAAGCTCGTCCTTTTTCATCATGAATACTGTACATAAGAAGTTGTGTTACAATGTTACAGTATCATTTTCAGAATTATTTCTTAATTTTCATAGGATTCCGTGAGAAAAGCATGATTTATTGATACCCCTGTCGTTGACAGAGGCGGGTGGGACTTATTTGTCAAGCCTTGATATATCATATCTATATACCAGCTT
Organism: Gonioctena quinquepunctata; assembly: GCA_018342105.1. Taxonomy (NCBI): domain Eukaryota; kingdom Metazoa; phylum Arthropoda; class Insecta; order Coleoptera; family Chrysomelidae; genus Gonioctena; species Gonioctena quinquepunctata. The sequence goes on along the minus strand of JAFIRS010003317.1, from coordinate 64,116 downwards.
GCTGGTCGACGGTGGTCCATATTGCATATTTTTTTCTTAAAATAAGGTATTTTTCGATTTTTTGTGCAAAAACCAAAATGGCCATAACATTTTTCACATACTAAGTAGAAGCACAGTCCTTGCCCTACACGCAGATGTTTTTGATTCCTTCCAAAAACGATTTTTGCTTTAGTTATAGCCAATCAACTGTTTCTACTGTTTTCTTCAGACGTATAGTGCTTACGCTACAGAATTATGCAAATTCAATTCTCTGTAACTTCTAGAAAAATAAACTTAGGAACTGATTCTCAACGCCGTGTACCATTGGGGTCATTTGAATATTTCATTAGCATGTCTTGAAGATGATATGAGAATGTCGGATTTAACCACTTTTTGCCGTTTTTTGGGCAAGCCAGATCACTGTGCGCCAGTTCCAGCATCTTCAACAAATTATAACATTCAACCAGATGATCAATTCATAAAAGAAAGAAAATAAATCAAGTCAATATTTAAAACATAGACGCATATGCATTACCGCAAGTCTGTACCTGTTCGAAACTTTACCGAATGCGTGCCCTCAGAGGATCATTAGCCACGCGACTTTCTTCAATCAAGTCCGCTGCACGCAATTATAACCACTTAATCATTGTTTTAGTGTAATTTTATTTAACGTAGAGTAAAGAGTTCAAATCATGAATTTCGTAGCTCAGCCGAGGAGAGTCATCCACGATTCACTGTTGCGTTTCAATCAACAGTGCTGCTTCGGAAGTGTCGTATGGAGTTAGTAACACAGCCTACACAGAACACACACATAACCATCATAAGAACGTGCGATCACCAAATATGAATAGAATACGAACACACAGCCGTCATAAGTACGTGCAATTACCAACAAACAATAAATATTAATAAATATTATCATAAAAACACTCTGGGTGCAGTATTGCTTCGAACAAATATACAGTGCTTCTCAAAAGTCCTCTTCCCCCTCTTATTTTTGGAACGATTATACATAAACAGGTGAAATTTGGAAACTGAATATTGAAGGTTGTAAACTGAATATTGAAGGTTGTAAACTTCCCTACTAGTGATGATAGATAACGAAATCTTCAAAGATGACATCACAAGGCCATTGTGACCAATAATTTCAAGTGGAACCCTACGGCAAGCGTCACCTCTTTTGAAAGGTATCGAATAAACCTATTCAATGATACTAATTATGTTTGTGTTTATGGCAGTTTTAATGGCTCATTAGTGAACATTAAAATTCAAATTCCATTCAGTATGATATTAATTACAGATTTAAGAATCAGTATATACTCTAAGAAATTGCTCGAAGTGACCTCCATTCACTTCCTAAGTGAAATATCGTATTTTTAAACTCTTCTCGTACTTTTGCAAATGTGTCTGCGGAAACAGCCTCACATTCTGCAACAATACGATGTTTCAAAATGTCAATATTGTCAGGTTCAGTGGCGTAAACCTTCGATTTAAGGTACCCTTACGGAAAAAAAATCCAAAGGTGTGAGGTCCGGTGATTGAGCTGGCCATTCCGTTGAACCTCGTTGTCCAATCCATCTACCACGATACTCCTAATCCAAATACCGCCTTACTGCACCGTAATAGTGTGGAGAAGCACCATCCTGTTGGAATGTTATTTCCAAATTGCCGAATTCATCTGAATTATCTTCCAAAATTTCAAGGATTAACGGTTCTATTGCGTTTCGCAACAGCTCCAGATGAACCTCACTAGTTAAATTAGTATTTAAAAGAAGTGGCCCAACGATGTGGTTTCTCACATTCTGTGTATTTACATTTCCATTCAGATAGAAAGTACTTTCGTCACTAAAACAAATTGTTTTGACATAGTCTGGCTGTTGATTGATTTTAGTTTCCATATATTCACAAAATCCTAGTCTTCGGTCTGGGTCGTCTTCTGAGAGTTGATGAACCATTTTTAATTTGTATGGATGAAATTTGTTTTTTTTTTTCAACAACCTGTGTACTGTACTTCGACTGACTTCACAAGTAGATGCAACGTGAGTTGTTGAAGAAGTAGGATTAACTATTACTTCTGCCAGTATATCAATTTTTTTCTCATCAGAAATTTGTGGTCTGCCAGATCGTTTCGCATCATTAAAACTACCCGTTGTTCCAAACTTACGAAGAAGCTCCCTTAAATAGGTCTTCGAAACGGGGCGATCGGGAAACCTCTCATTGAAAATGCGTTCTGCTGCATGAATATTTTGTCCAGTTTCACCAAGAGCTAGGATCGCTGCTACTTTATTACCTAAAGCACGTACCATTCCGCTTCTTGAAGCACTTAAACGTTCGGCTCACAACAGATTAACGAATTATTAAAATGTACAAAAATATTGAAAGTACCAAAAGCTGCTAAAACAGTTAAAAGTTCGATCAACAATACACAAATTATTAAATGTACAAAAACTTGGACAATTACAAAAACGTAGCTTATTTGACAACTATCCAGAGGCGGAGCTTGAATTTGGAATTTTAGTATTAACTGATATAATTCATCACAGCTTTGCGTTTTTTGAAAGCGAATTGCCAAAACTGCCATAAACACAAACAAAATTAGTATCATTGAATGGGTTTTTTTGATACCTTTCAAAAGAGGTGTCGCTTGCCGTAGGGTTCCATTCAAAATTCTTGGTCACAATGGCCTTGTGACGTCATCTTTGACGATTTCGTCATCTATCATCACTGGTAGTTTACAACCTTTAATATTCAGTTTCCAAATTTCACTTGTTTATGTATAATCATTCCAAAAATAAGAGGGAGGGAGAGGACTTTTGAGAAGCACTGTATATTTTTGCCTACAACATTGAATAGTTCAACCGATTTTATACTCTCCCAATAGCTTTTTTTCAACATCATATTTTGCGAGTAAGAATTATCTTATATCATAGTACTCATTAATCTTATTGTTAATTCAGAGTTCCTGAAGAAGAGATAATAAATCTCTGAAGATTGAACAGAAAAAAAAGCATTTCCTTCTAACAAGCATACATTTATATTAGTAACCATATTTTGAATTCATATCGAGATTGGAATGAGTAATGTTGTCCATATTTTGTTTAATAGCTGAGTGAATTTTTGTATATCCAGCATTGTGATGGATATAAATTTTCACTTTATTGATATCTTTATGGAATGCTATAGTTAAATCGAACCCAAAAGAAACCAGTTTGGTTTCACCTTTTTTTTTTATTCAATTTTTATCATTTGTTTACACCATATCACAGAAAAATATTGGAAAAATGTGAGGCTTTTATTTAACTTCACATTTGTATGTATGTTTGGTTCAAATCTTGCAAGTGAATTTTGACCCACTTCTAGTTCTCCGATTAACGTGAAATTTGGCAGGTGTTCATAATTCTGGTGACAACGCATTATGGATATATTGCTAGAGAAAAAGAAAATGGCGACTCCAATATGTCGGACGATTTTTGTGATTATACTTCGATTCTATTCAAAATTGGTATTTGGGGGTTTTCGGGGACAGAGATCGTGATTTTTCATAAATTCATATATTCGAATTGGCAACTCCAATATAGCGACGAGTTGTGTGGTTATAGCCCGAATTCAATAAAATTTAGTATGTGGGGGTTTCTGGGGTCTGGATCATGTTTTTTTTGTAAAAATCCACGAATTCAAGATTTTGTGATAACAGACCGATTCCATTCAAAATTGGTGGGTGGGGGTTTTTGGGGTCGGACTACAATAGACTACACTATTTTTCTATGAAAATTCATGAATTCAAGTTGTCGGCTCCAGGATGGCGACGTGTTTTGTGATCTGAGATTATCAATTTTTGTCAGAATTCAATGAGATGAAGGATTCCATGAATGACTGAAAATAATTGAGAAACAAAGTAAGACAGGATTTTATACAAATGCATTAAAAAGGAAAAAATAATTTCAAAATAATCAAAAAGTAGCCGCGAATATAAAATAGATATTCCTGCGGGTCAAGATTTTGAATCTGCTACTCACACAATAACATGGGTCGAACAATTGAAGAAAAAATGTTTTCCTTTTGAGTGCATTTGTATTAAAGCTTGTCTAACAAATTTTTTTTCATAATTTTCATTCGAACTCTGATCGTATAATTCAAGGTTTATACTGAAATGGAAAGGAATCGTTAATTGCTTCATTGATGGCAATTCCGGTACAATTTATGCAATCGATTTTGAACTAACTTCCCGTTGAGTTGGAGACTTTAAACTTCAAACATATGCCAATCAATAGAGATTTTCAGCTCTATTGATTCTGTGACAAAAATACTATCAGAAAACCGACTGTTCGTAGAAAACGGTTTGTAGTTATATCCTGTTGAGTTTCCTGCATCCAACTGTCATTGCTTAATCTGTTATAAATATTTAGAAGCATTTTTTTTATTTTTTATACTTGTAACTTGAAAACCAATGGAGCAATCCCGATATTCTCAATGAACGAATTGTAGAGAATTAAAATGCAAAAAAATGGGTCCCAAGGCGACTCGATCGGATTATAAGTGACGGAGAAAAAACCGGAAACACTGGAAAAAATCACCTTTTCGGAAAAAAAACATAATTCCGCCACTTTCTGAGTTGCTTTTCACGACATAGTAGTGATTGATATGTACTTTATGTGTGAAAAACTCAGGCACTGTCGCATTATTGGTTTTGGCATGATTGCAATCTGAATTTTTCAATGCACTTTATTGCAGCAGATCTGGAAAAAAGATTTCAGGAGTAGAAGTATAGTACTACATAACTCATATTCTTATTCTTCGTTAAAATGCTTCAAAATAGGTGAAAAATACTTGCCTACATGACCGAGCATGGGCGAGTGCATGAAAGCTGCTGAATAGTGGGGTAAAGCAGCAGACGCGGGAAAGCGTATATATATTGATACAAGCGCGCTGCGCCCGTTATGAATATGCTGCTCTACCCCCCCTCCTGAGCCGCTTTAATTCAATCGCCGGTTTTCGGTCATGTTTGCAAGTATTTCTCACCTATTTCGCAGCATTTTAACCCAAAATGAGAATAGTCATTTTATAGTACTATACTTCAACTCCCAAAATCTTTTAGAAAAATTGAAATGAGATCACCCATGACGCATCCAGGTCTGCTGCAATGAAGTGCATTGAAAAAATCATATTGCACTTATGCCAAAACTAATAATTCAACAGTGCCTGAGTTTTTCACAAATAAAGTACATATCAATTAGTACTATGTCATGAAAAGCCTGCTTCAAAACTAGAAAAATGGCGGTGTAACAAATTAAAAAAAAACGCAGATTTTTTCCGGTTTTTACCGGTTTTTCTCCGTTACTAATAATCCTATCGAGTCGTGCATGTGCTAACTTTCTGCATTTTGATTCTCTTCAATTCGTCCATAGAGAGTGTCGAGATTGCTCCATTCGTTTTCAAGTTACAACTCAAAAACGATAAAAAAAATTGAAAAATGCTTTGAAATGTTTATAACAAATCAAGCAATTACAGTTGGGAGTAGGAAACATAACAGGATATAACCACAGGCCGTCCCCCGTATGTTGGCAAATTTTCTTGGTAGTATTTTTGTCACGAAAAAATATCTATTGATTGGTCTAACATAACTCAGATTTGGATGACAATGCAATATCAACTCGCTTTCTTGTCTGTATGTTGGTATGGCTGTTATAATAGTAATGATAATCAATATTATTTTTATTATTATTATGAAAGTGAGGAGCAATTTTGAACTAACCTATCGAAGAGCTAGAGATTTGAAACTTCAAATATAACTAGATAACAAACAAACAGACATATACGATCAGGTGAAGGGAGAATGAAATGAACCCGAAATATGCCATATGTCTGTCATAATCTCATGTTTGAATTTATTTGTGAAATGTTACACAAGACTTCAGAGCAGAAAATACTCATTTAAATATTTTGTTCAATATACTACGTTTATAAAATGGACTGGAAAGTATAAAATGACTTCTTCCAGCCCTATACATATCCATAACCCCATATAGCTTTCCTGTCCTGGAAGTTTGTTATTGTGATTTTTATCAGCTATTGGAGTAGTTGTGAAACGAAAAACGTGGCGCGCATTCAATAGATAATAGTAAGGAGTGTGGGGAGTCTTTGTCTTTGAGAAAACTCACTGTTTATATCATTTGCAGTGCAGGGTGGTTAGGAATCTGTATGCCGTTTTACATCTGTATGGGGCTAGGAGATATTGTTTTATACTTATTGGTATATTGTAAAAATGTGGTTTATTGAAAAAAAATATGTGAATGATAATTATATATTCTAATTCCATTGATTATTTTGTGTTCATTTCGAATTATTCATGAACGTTTTGGCCAATCAAAATATTGTTCGATAAAGTAGATAATTTTTTTTGGTGTAATTTTTAACGAATCAGAGCGTTCGTTCAATTTAAATAAGTTACTTTGTATAATTTCGATAATACCTGATTATTATTTTTTTCGTGTAATTTTTAACCAATCAGAACGTTCAATTTAGTTAAGTTACTTTGTATAATTTCGATAATACCTGATTATACATAGAGTAGCTCCACCAATCGAAAATTTTACAGTAATTTCATTTCCGTAGTAACCACATCGACATCAATATACAACAATACACAAACTAACAGGACCGTCAAATTTTGACGATTATCAATAATTGTTCAAAAATGAGTCGATTCGAAGATTTATCATTGAATGCAATAGACGAAAGTATACAAAATACTGAGCCTCATAATACAGTTAAAACAAAAAAGTACGTATGGAAACAATTTCAGACGTTTTATAGTGAAATAAACTATGTACTAAATGAATCAATTATGTACTATGTACTAAATGAATTGGATTATTTAAACTGTCAAACTGACACTCTTTGTAATTTTGCAACAAGTTATCGATGTATAACCTGATTATTTTGAAGTACTTATAGTATTACTAGTGGTTATTTTTTGACTTTTCCAGAAACCAATGGAAACTTTCAATTCAAATCATTCCTGTACGTTTTGGCCAATTAAAACATCATTATAGTGATAATAGTCTACCTGGAAAATAGCCGCGGGTATTATTTGAGGTAGGTACTTCGTTTTTATTCTTTGACAACCTATATTTCCAATTTGACGACTGTCATCAATTCGCACGAAAAGTGAGAAATGAATCAAAACTGGTTTGATTCATTATATCATTTTGCGAGAAAGTGTGTTTGTGATCGTTAATTCTGAAAATAATCTACAGAATACCACACGAGAGTTCGATAAAGTATATTATGCTTTGACATTTCTAGAAACCGATGGAAACTTTCAATTCAAATCATTCATGTACGTTTTAGCCAATCAAAACATTATTATAGTGATAATAATCTACCTAGAAATTAGCCGCGGGTATAATTTGAGGTATTTTGCTTTTATTCTTTGACAACCTATATTTTCAATTTGACATCTCTCATCAATTCGCATGAAAAGTGAGAAATGAATAAAAACTGGTTTGATTCATTATATTATTTTGCGGGGAAGTGTGTTTGTGATCGTAAATTCTGAAAATAATCTACAGAATACCACACGAGAGTTCTATAAAGTAGATTATTTCTTGACATTACTAGAAATCAATGGAAACTTTCAATTGAAATCATTCATGTACGTTTTGGCCAATCAAAACATTATTATAGTGAGAATAATCCACCTAGAAAATTGAAACGGAAATAACTTCAGTGATTTTGTTTTTATTATCTGACAACGTATATTTTTAGTTTGAAAAGTGAGAAATGATTCAAAACCGGTTGAGTACCTGTATCATTGTGCGAGGAAATGTGTTTATGATCGTAACATAAAAGAAAAATCTATAGAATTCCACACGAGAGTTCGATAAAGTTGAAAATAATTAACAAGATTTCTTTTTCAAACTTGTTGCCATTTGGTAATAGCCACTCGAGCCTGTCGGGCTCTCGTGTCTATTGCCTTGCAACAAGTTTTCGAAAATCTGTCGGATTATTTTCACTTTATTCTCACTCTCTTCTGGTATTTCAACTAACTTTTACAAGCAAAAGCCTAATTTCAATTCATTCGGAAGTGTTCAGCCCTGACGGTTTATATCATTATGTGGGCACGATATCACAAATGAAAGTGAAACAAAGTCTATAGAAGAGAGTAATCGAAGTCATTCTTATTTTCACTACTGGAAATATTGGATTATTCATTAGCCTGAAATGAGTTGAGTCGCACTGATACTGATTGAATATAAATTGATATCTTTTCCTAAATCCCACGGGTTGCCGCCCTTTTATTGAAACGAATGATGAAAATTAATAGCTTTGCAATCATTCGAGAGTTGATCGACTGATTGCAGGTTTTTCTCCTGCTGAGTTTTCCATCTGGGCGCTCGTTTGGAGATATTATTATTGATGAATTATGTTTAGATTGGACGATTTGGAGAGCTCATACGAACATTTAATCACTTAGGATTATCGATATTCAGAAGAGCATTCTGGTGTTTGGAGTGGAAATATCGCATAATATTCCTCTTTTGTTTCCAAGACATTTCTAATGTTCTGGTCCCGTGAGAAAAATATTATGAAAGAAAAATCACTCACAAATATTCATTAATATAAAATATTTTTTTATTCGGGCCAAGAAATTTGCGAAATATCATTTCTATAAATAAAACACCAAGCTATTCCGTTTCTCATAGTGAGTTGATTGAAAATAATCCATATTGATGTACATGAAGTTTTAAGACCATTTCTCCACACAATTTTGTTTCTACTTATTACCGATTTTAAATCGATTGGAAGGGCTATTATTATACTCGACTTCTAAATAACCTCAGTTTTTTTAAACATATGATCTGGAATTCACCTTCGCTAAATTCAGTACCGACCTATTCGAAGATAAGAAAGACGTCAATGTCACCAACCATGACTTCCGTTGGGATAATGTATACTTGTATTGTTTCACAAATTCAAGATGAAACTAAGGATGAAAACAAAATACAATAGTATATTTTCGAGAAAAAACAAATATTCTCAAATATAAAAATTATTCAAATATTTCGAAGATAGTTTTAATTTTTTTTATGATTGTAATTTTGAAAGAAGTTTTCCCACAACGCACATCCCCCTGGAATAATACCCATTGCATAATTTTTTTTTTTTATTACCGATACTTTACTTATATATTACCTGTTGTATAGTGAGGGTATTTCACTTCCTGGAGTGCAAGAAGAGTTGGGATATTTTCAAAATAAATAATAGATTGACAGATAATTTGAAATATCGAGTAATAATTTTAACTCATCAGGATTTGAACTTTGTTTAATACTACCTCTGTTGTTCATAATGGGAGTAGTCTTCACCAACTGGGTTGCACAATTTGGATAAAACAAAAAAATTACTACAAAGTATTCTGATGATTTTTCAAATATTCAAGATGTGATACACATTTTTTTTAATTTGATGCTAGAAATTTGCAAAATAATAGAAAAACAATTTTCATTGAATGGCGCCATGTTAATATTACTAATTCCTCAACGTTAGTTAGATGAAAAAAAATCATTAATAGTTAGTGCAGATGGAATTTTAATGAAAATCACACCTAGTCAAAGCCAGAGGTGAGCTGCCGTTTTGGATGGCAACGCCCAGGAAAAAACTAAACAGGCTCAATTTAGTTTTAAAGTTTAGAGTTTCGAAATTTCTCATTTTCAAATTTTTGACAGATGTCAGTTTTTTATGTTCTGGATACAGTTTTACAAGGGCTTTCAAATGACATATTGCAAGTCAAATTTCGTGCGATATAGTTTCTGTAATTTTTTAATAGTGACACTTTCGTTTGGCAGATGACAGTTAAGAACAAATGGTTACATTCGGGGCAGAAACTGTATTTCGAACAAAATTTCAGATCGATTGGTCAAACGTTTCGGCACTTATAGTGGAAGATGACACACATAGACACACGCACACCTACATACACACCCACCCACACACACACAAACAGACAGATATACTTCACTCTGGAAATGGTCTCCATCGTCTTGGGGGACTTCAAAATGGATATTTCTGTCAATATCTCCTATTTTTTTGCATGACTACATTACCTCTGGAGGGGGCCGGTCAGATAAAAAATGGCATGTTTTTCTATTTTTTTTTAAACTAGTAGTTTAATAGATGAAATCGAACGTTAAAAATTTGATCATTCCATTCCCTATTACTCCTGAGATTCTGATTTGAACGAAGTATTTTCATTCCCAAATTTCTTACAGCCAGAAATATTATCCTGTTCGTTCCGAACCCTCGACTCCGTCAGCGTGGAATTTTCATTTTTTTATTTTCCTGGTGTTGTACCTGTGGATTTGCCCGTTTTCTATCATTCCGTTTTCTATTATACCGTTTTCCATTATCCTGTTTCCCGTTATTCCGTTTTTTTTATCTCGTTATTACGTTTCCCGTTATCGCATTGTTTCGATTGGGTGGCATAATTGATTTGACAGAAAAAGTTATGCTTTTTGAAGACTATTACAAATTCACTTACCCCTTTTCACCCCTTCAGGAACGGAAAAAAAAAAAAAGGTTTAATATGATTTATTAATTTATAACAGAGAGCCAAACCACCAATTTTCATAACCCCCAACTCAACAACCAACGGTTGTCCTATACGAACCCTCAATTCCCCATTTAGAGGTTGAATTTTCAAAAACCTTGGAATACGTATACCTTTATTTGAAAGAAAGAGCCCGAATACATTTCCATACCACCAACTTAAAAGCTAACGAAAAAAAAAGCCACCAATACTCTCACTAACGATACTTCCATACAAACTTACACCCCCATTTTCATCCCTTTAGAGGAGGAATATCACAGTGGTTATCAATGTCATCATAGGAATACTCTGTTACAATTTCAGCTCTGTTGTTGGTATGAATGGTTCAGTAAAATTTGGGTATTGAAGTAATGATTCATTGAGAGGAGATTTCACATGAGTCAAAGCAACTCATGTAATCCGGATCTTGGATGTTAATAACAGCATCCTTTTTTAGACATTTCGTTCATGACTTCATTATTTTCGAAAAAACACTGATAAACCTACAATAATAACTCAACAGTCCAAGCATATTGAAATTGGCTGCTAATGTACCCTTGCCGGCTTGTCGGGAAGACTATGAAGTCATTGAGGTACACAAGGTTTCGTATACCTCTCAAGATGTTGTATATTACCCTCTGGAACAATGCTGGTGTGTTCCTCAGCCCAAATGACATACCAAAATACTCGTTGTGTCCTTGCTCGGTACTTTTCCAGCATTTTCGATCTGGTGAAAGCCTGATGCCAAATACAATGTTTAAAAATATTGATATCGCCCCAGTTTATCTGACAGGTAAGTGATGTTGGACAAGGGATACCGATCACCCATCGTTTGTTTATTGAGTTTCCTGTAGTCCACCACGATTCGCCATTTGTTTTTTGGGGCGCACTAATTTTCTTGGGTACAACCCAAATTAGAGAGGATCGCGGCAAACAGGAGGATCGAATGATTTTTTGATCTAACATATTTTGAATTTGTTTTCGTTGTTGTTCTGTTGTTCTGTGGACCTATGTATCTATAGGACTTATCCTCGACATGTATTTTATCCGTAGTATTTATTTTATGTTTTATGTCGCGTTGCGTTCCTCGGAATTCATATGATCGATTCCAACTTGGGAAAGGTCCAATCTATACTATCCGGTGCTGTTCTGATTTGGGCTGGAATTATCAACAATTATTGTGTCATACTGGGTGAATTCGATTGAATCGATAGGTTTAAATATTTTGAGATATTTTGGAGATTATGATAGATTGAGAATTATACAAATGTCTTCAAAGATTTTTTCATGAATAAGAAATTCTGGTATTTCTAGGTCTGGAAATTTTGTGTGAGGAATTATAACATCGCTGTTTCGTGTATTTTTCATATTGACTTTGATGATTTCTTCGCATCTAGGTTGAACTGTAATGTTATTGAAGTTAGTGTTTGGTGTTTGATGATGATTCATTTTTATTTGACTATGAGGTGTTACCAATACATTGTTTTCCAAGATTATACTGGCGTCAAACAATTTCAAATGATCAATAACTAGTGAACAATCAAAGGGGTTATGGAAGTTGAACAATACCTGATACCTGAGCACTTTGGAGTGTAATTTTTTAATGGATTTGTTTGAAAATATTTGATTTATATAGATCAAATTTGTTTTTATTCTAATTGGCCTGATTTCACAGTTCCAATAATGTAGAGTGAATGTTTGAAAGGAAAGGTTCTTCGGATTTCAACAAATATATACATAATTTCTTTGAAATTGGTCAACAATATCAATTCGATTGGTTCTCTGACATCTTTGGAATACTACCGGGAAGTGGAAAAAATGTATTCATTAGGGATCATATCTCCACACCCACAAATATTGAAACTGAAAAATTATTTTTTATTATCGTTTATTTAAATACCTATAGTGATATCCACAATATATATTAACAGTGAAGAATATTACATTAATTACTTGGTACAAATATATATATATATATATATATATATATATATATATATATATATATATTGGTTTGGGTGGTTCTTGAATCCTGTTTGATATGTTAGTTACACTTTTCTTAGGTTTTTGGATCCTTGAAAAATCAGGTCGTTTTTTTAAATTCATATATTTTGAACAAGACATTTCGCTCCTTGTTGGGAGCTTTTTAAAAAAAATTTATTATATAATTACATTGATTGTTTGGTTGTTGGTGTGTTTTGGTTCTTTTGTTCGGCAGTGGTGTTTATAAATGACTTGGTTCATTTTTCCTTGGTTTTGTTATTCATTTTTGAGTCCTTTGATGGATGTATAATTATACCTAATATGGCGAGTGGATATTCTATGTCACATAGAACCAAAACACTACCACACAATCATTAGACGGTAGAAAATGTATTGTTTTAATAAAATGTTTGGCATGATTACCAAACAATCAATGTAATTATATAATTGAAAAAATTTAGAATGCTCTCAACAAGGAGCGAAACGTCTTGTTCAAAATATATAAATTAAAAAAAAACTACCTAATTTTTCAAGAATCCAAAAACCTAAGAAAGATGTAACTAATATATGTATATATATATATATATATATATATATATATATAAAATGGGGGGAATTCAATGGACATAGCCCTCAGAGAAAAGTGCTAACCGTAGACACGTGTTTCGGGCTCTCGGCCCTCATCAGTACGGTGGAGAGTGCAAGGATGAACAACACTTGGTAGAAACGACAAATCAACGGAGTCAACAACATAGCCAGCCGCTCATTTGTGATTTCGGTCAGCAGACCCTGAATTCCAGGGCAACAACGCCACCACGGAGGCAGCTATAGCTACCTGCGTGACATCCGAGTCCAGGAATATAAATATGAAAGAGGTATATCGAGGGACTGTGAAACAAAATGGAAGGAATTTAATGGCATAGCCTCAGAAAAGTGCTCACGTAGACACGTGTTTCGGCTCTCGGCCTCATCAGTACGGTGGAGAGTGCAGGATGAACAACTTGGTAGAAACGACAATCAACGGAGTCAACAAACATAAATAGCCAGCCGCTCATTTGTGATTTCGGTCAGCAGACTTGAATTCCAGGGCAACAACCAAGTCACCACGGAGGCAGCTATAGCTACCTGCGTGACATCGAGTCCAGGAATATAAATTGAAAGAAGTAATATCGAGGGACTGTTAAAAATAAAATGGAAGGAATTTAATGGACATAGCCCTCAGAGAAAGTGCTAACGTAGACACGTGTTTCGGCCTCGGCCCTCATCAATACGGTGAAGAAGTGCAAGGATGAACAACACTGAGTTAAAAACGACAAATCAACGGAGTCAACAAACATAAGCCAGCCGCTCATTTGTGATTTCGGTCAGCAGACCCTGAATTCCAGGGCAACAACCAACGTCACCACGGAGGCAGCTATAGCTACCTGCGTGACATCCGAGTCTAGGAATATAAATATGAAAGAGAGTAATATCGAGGGGCCTGTTAAAAACAAACTGGAAGGAATTTGATGGACATAGCCCTCAGAGAAAAGTGCTAACCGTAGACACGCAGGTAGCTATAGCTGCCTCCGTGGTGACGTTGGTTGTTGCCCTGGAATTCAGGGTCTGCTGACCGAAATCACAAATGAGCGGCTGGCTTATGTTTGTTGACTCCGTTGATTTGTCGTTTCCTACCGAGTGTTGTTCATCCTTGCACTTCCACCGTACTGATGAGGGCCGAGAGCCCGAAACACGTGTCTACGGTTAGCACTTTCTCTGAGGCTGGTCCATTAAATTCCTTCCATTTTGCTTTGACTGTCCCCTCGATATTACCTCTTCATATTTATATTCCTGGACTCCGGATGTCAGCAGGTAGCTATAGCTGCCTCCGTGGTGACGTTGGTTGTTGCCCTGGAATTCAGGGTCTGCTGACCGAAATCACAAATGAGCGGCTGGCTTATGTTTGTTGACTCCGTTGATTTGTCGTTTTCTACCAAGTGTTGTTCATCCTTGCACTTCTCCACCGTACTGATGAGGGCCGGGAGCCCGAAACACGTGTCTACGGTTAGCACTTTTCTCCGAGGGCTATGTCCATTAAATTTTCTCCATTTCGTTTTTAACAGTCCCCTCAATATTACTCTCTTTCATATTTATATTCCTGACTCGATGTCACGCAGGTAGCTATAGCTGCCTCCGTGGTGACGTTGGTTGTTGCCCTGAATTCAGGGTCTGCTGACCGAAATCACAAATGAGCGGCTGGCTTATGTTTGTTGACCGTTGATTTGTCGTTTCTACCAAGTGTTGTTCATCCTTGCACTTCTCCACCGTACTGATGAGGGCCGAGAGCCCGAAACACGTGTCTACGGTTAGCACTTTTCTCTGAGGGCTATGTCCATTGAATTCCTTCCATTTTGTTTTCAACAGTCCCCTCGATATTACTCTCTTTCATATTTATATTCCTGGACTCGGATATCACGCAGGTAGCTATAGCTGCCTCCGTGGTGACGTTGGTTGCTGCCCTGGAATTCAGGGTCTGCTGACCGAAATCACAAATGAGCGGCTGGCTTATGTTTGTTGACTCCGTTGATTTGTCGTTTTCTACCAAGTGTTGTTCATCCTTGAACTTCTCCACCGTACTGATAAGGGGCCGAGAGCCCGACACACGTGTCTACGGTTAGCACTCTTCTCTGAGGGCTATGTCCATTAAATTCCTTCCATTTTGTTTTTAACAGTCCCCTCGATATAACTCTC
Organism: Gonioctena quinquepunctata; assembly: GCA_018342105.1. NCBI lineage: Eukaryota > Metazoa > Arthropoda > Insecta > Coleoptera > Chrysomelidae > Gonioctena > Gonioctena quinquepunctata. The sequence continues at coordinate 48,836 of JAFIRS010003317.1, read as the reverse complement.
TTTCATATATATATATATATATATATATATATATATATATATATATATATTATATATATATATATATATATATATATATATATATATATATATATATATATATATTTTCTTCAATTTCTTGGAATGAAGGTCTGACCGCAATATAACAGTTCCACAAAATCATTTAATGATCTCTCTGGATATATTTTCTTTATTTACAAATATAGATACAAAATAAGCGATAGATGAAGAATAAAGATCCTCCTAGATTGAAATTTACAATAGAAAAACAAATGAACTTTCTCGAAACAACAATAATACACGACAATACTGGAAAATTTTTCACAAACTGGTTTATCAAACCAAATGCATCAAATCGTTACACAAACTATTTGTCAAACGCACCCCTTAGTTACAAAAAAAATATATTGAAAATTTAACTGACAGGGCTATAAAGATTGCTGACCCAAAATTCAGGAAAAGTAATATAGAATGAATCAAGAATATATTGAAAAAAAAATAATTACCCCAGCCACTTTGCAGAAAAAACAATAAAGAACGAAAACATGCGATCTACAATATATTTTTTTTTCAATATGAAATACTTTTTATTATAGAAACCAATTCAAATTATAATAAAGCTAATGTAAGTTGGTGTCCTCTTGCTCATAGAAAAGGACGAATGCTTCATCACTTATAATGGATTGTGATGATATCGGTGATATTCTGGTGTCATTGTACTCGTGCCATATGCCTGCATAAGGGTGCTTACAGTAAGACGTGTAGTGTCCGATATAAGTTATTCCACTATGGTTGGATACAGCATACAAGTTGTATTGACATGGAGCTACATTATCTGCTGCATAATTACTCATATCCAATCCTTTGAGAGGAAAGTCAATGTTGACATTTAATTTTCCCATAAATCTCCCCAAAGGCGAAAATTATTAAAAGTGAATTTTTAATATTTTGGGGAATTTATTTATACATAATGACTTTGTACATTTCATATATATTATTATATATACATAATGACTTTGTACATTTCATTCTTTCCTTACATGTAGTTTACAATTAATATGTACCGTTTATAATTTGATTATTACTCGATAAACTATATATTTTTATTATATTATTATTATTATTTACAACAAGTTGGTTTCTCTTCGCCATCTAAAATTTCTTCTCTCCATTTCGCCAGAGTTCACTTCTTTCATTTGCCTTGATGGTGAAAAAGTAAGAAGTGGGATTGTAGAAATAATTGAGGAATTGCTCAAAATTCTCAATCCTGGAAGACGGATAAAAATTTCATCCAAACGTTCAGAAGTAGGAATAGAACCCAGGACAGGTGCAGCGTTTCCTCTCTGGATTGCAATACTTATACGTTGAAACAGGAAAGTCCCCGCTCTAGGATCATAAGTTTTATCAATGAGTTTATGGCCGATAATTTTGAAAAATTCCAATGCATATTTACCAAAAGAACCGTAGGTTTCGATAGCTATTGGATAAAAATTATATTGATCAATCAAACTGGAATATTTTTCAATCTTCAATTTTTCAGCAGAATTTGCAGCACCACCAACAGTCTTTGATGTCAAATTAATATGTGAGGGAGCAACAGTGTCTGCACAGGTGAAGTCCCAGAATGAGAATATTGTGGATGTAGAAGATGTGATTATGAAAATGAAGACTCCAACTGATCTACGTAGAAATCGATTTGCTTTCTCTAAACTGCCAGATGTGATTTCAGAGAAGTAGTTAAAAATGTTTTTCTTGTTCAAAACCTATTTAGAATTTTTAACTTTTGTTCCTTTGTTTTTAAAATATTTTATGCAAGAAGTTTATTTTCGGTTTCTATGTATTGTGCAGAATATATTTTTTTACTTACCTATCTTTAACTTATTAACATCCCTCGTTTATTTTTATATGGTAATTGTATCATCTAAATTATTTTTTTAATAAAAACTGTTTGAATTCACCCTTATCTGTGTCTAAAATTAAATAATAGCCTTTTCTAATGCATGTTCGAAAACAATCCACCCATCGGTGTGAATTCGAACACTTAACAAAAAAATATATATACTATGTATGATATATGATTTTGACAATATATGAAAATGATAGTCAAAGGTCTGTACTTCCTGAATGAATTATTTCAACATTTTTGGAGTATGCTCTCAAACATTATTAGCAAAAAAAACATGAAATTGTGTTCGAATTCACCCGGATGACGGTACCGAAAGTCAAACTAATTGAACTAAATTCGCAACACTCCCTCTTTTCAGGAAATCAATTATAAAATTCAATTAATCTTTTGATAATGTTCTTGTAAATATGTCAGCGAGTTGGCGTTCATTTCTCACGTAGTTCAGGTGGATTCGTTTACCAACTGCATCTCTGATGAAATGGTATTGAACATTTCTATGAATATCTAGTTTCTCGCGGATTGCACTCTGATTTCTGACTTTGAGAGGCAAAAGCAATTGATAAATTCCGAGTTTCTGTGCCGATTTGGCCATTATGACGATTTCTCCAACTGTTGCTGCAATGAATTCGGTTTCAGTTGTAGATGATGCCACTACGGAAGGCTTCCTTGGAAACCAATCTATCGCAGTATTGTCAAATGTCATGACAAATCTTAATGTCGATTTTCTTGTCTTGGGATCTCCTACAGAATCCGCGTCACTATAGGTTGTCAAAATTTCCCCCTCCAAAACTTTAGTGAAAAACAACCCGAAATAATTTGTCTCCTGTATATATCGAAATATTCGCTTCCTCCCTCCCAACGGATGGGTTATGTATTTTCCGTATGTCTACTCAACTGATTGGTTGCGGAAGTATTATCGGGTCTTGTCACTGAACCAAAAAGTAACAATAGCTTCTCTATATGGAACCTCAACTATTCCGCCATCTTAGTTTTCCAAATCGAGAGTTGGTCCTAGGGTCGTAACTTTCTTACATTCTCCAGAATCTTATCAATGTAATCATGTTGACCTGTCAAGATTGAACCATTGTCATGTTTCCATATTTCCATTCCAAAAACTATTTCTAATTCTTTTCTTTTTATTCCAACTTTTATCTCCCGATATCTCAGTACATTTTGAGTTTGATTGGAATTTTTGGATACTATGAGCCCATCGTCACCAACAATCAACATAATAAATTTTTCACTACCAGAATTGATGGAAACACGAGGATCTGCTTCAGTTTGCTTTAACTTCAATTCTTCCAAGATATTAAAAATTTTCTTATTTCACCAACGACCACCGGAGTGATTTGAAATGATTCTGAATGCTCTTAGTGTTCAGGAGTTGAATATTTCATTATTTTTATGGTTATTCTGATACAGGGGGATTCAATTAGATCAATGCTAATCTGGGAATGATATATTGTGATGAATTTTCATTTTATAGATTCATATACTGTCGTGAATTCCATGTTAAAGGGCTCATTATCCCGCGTTGCTATAAGCCAATGGGGTTAAAGAATTGATTGTTAATATCAAAAGATTTTTCATAGCAAAACTGCAGAAATTGCCTTCACACACTCTCTTCACACCTGTTCGTATTTTGTGTCACTAAATTTTCAACTCCTTTTCGAATATTATCTTGATTTTATTTTCCAAAACGCAACATTTTTACTAACACTCCAGTCGACCTTACAGAATACCAGAAAATTTAAGTGATATAATTTTGACATACCGATAAACATTCATGGCCAACTATCCTTTTCTTTTTCATGTCTCTGAATAATCTTATTGTTAGTGAATATATTTCTGTCAAACTTTTTGCTCGTATATTTGATATCCAGAAGTTGATAGTTTTATTTTTGTGTGACATTTTCTTACCGCTCTCCCACGATCTTGAATTGATTACCGGAAATTTCTGCGAGTACATGAATTTTTTAAAAATTATTCCAATTCACGAAGCGACGAGGAATGATTTAAAAAAACATGTACGAGGAACAATTACCGGTTATTAATTCAAAATCCTAGCTCTAGGGAGATTACAAGTAATAATTATTATGTTTTTTGCTATTCTTCTCGATTACTCTCACTTTTCTCTTCATTTATACTCCCTTTCCTTTCAATCTCCCCAATTCATCTCGTCTCAACTGGTGGATCGACTACAACTGATACTGTTGTTTCTTGAAGACGATGTCCCGAAAAATATTAATTGGGCATTTTGGGGGCAAATTAACTCGATATCCTTTTAGCATCAATTCACATCGAGTTTCTTTGGGCATGTGAACAAAACTTCACTTCCGGAAATCCGAAAATGATGGTTTTTTATTCGAATGGAGATTTTCCATTCATAGTGTTTGTTTCCGTATGTTTCAACATATATACTGCTGTATTGACAGCCTCAGCCCAATACATTTTGTGGAGTTATGTGGCATACAGTAGGAAACGAGCTGCTTCAACTATTGTCCTCATCTCACGCTCATCACATCTGCCACTATCAGTTCATGTTTTATTCCGTATTCAGCCAATAAATCGTTCACTGTTTTATTGTTGATTTCAGAACCATTATCTGATCATATGATTTTTGTTTTCTTTTCAGTATAATTTTTAAAATGTGGAATATATTCCTTGATTCTTTCAAATATTTTATTCTTAGTTTCCAAAAAATATACTTTTATCAAATGGGAGAAATCCTCTTCCAACAGAAAAAAGTATCGAGATTGTTGAAACGGGTTCACTGTGTTGTTTACTCATTAAAAAAGCTTTGCATTGACAGTTATTGGGATTTTCCATTGAGAAGTCATACCTCTTCAAGAGTTTCATACATTGTTGAATAATCTGATGTGCGAATTTTCTGGGCCAACTCTGTAGTGTTTCAGTGGTTGCACAATCAGCAAAATAGGCTGTATTTTTTTTTATTCAAAAACGCAACTTGACTAAGTTTTCCTCTTTTCCAGTACTGATTATATGTTGACCTTGATCACTTACTTTACATGTATTTCAATCAGTTTCCACAGTGAAACCTTCAGCAACAACAGCACTATCTGAGAAAAAGTTATAATTCAGGGACAAGAAATACACCTTGTATCTCACAATCTATCCAAATACTTTCACTGGCTAGGATCATAATTGGAATGGTACCCTCTCCAATAGCCTGTATAACAGTTCCATCACCAATAGTTAAATTTTTTGGAGTTCTGAACATGACGTAATTCACTAACCATTGAGAGTTGAGCGTTCAATGACGTGAAGCACCACTATCCTTGAACAAATTTGGAGATTATCCATCATTTTGGTCTCTGATTATACAAACATATGATGGTGAAGTTTTTGGTGTATTTCTGTTCAAAAGAAACCAAAAAATTTTTTGACAATGACCCAGTTTCTTGCAATAGTTACATATTCCTGGTTTCTTCTCATTTTTTTTCTCGGATATTCAACTTCTTGTTTATTTCCTGTTTCTTTTTAATATGGTTTGTTCTGCTGCTAGAGCTCCAGCGGCGTAATTTTTGTTTTGTATCCGGGATGAAATTCGTTCCTCTCCAATAATCAAACTTGTTGTTGATACATTCAAACTTTTTTCTGCTGTACTGCCCCATGCAGAATCGGAGTGCTTGAAATTATCTGGTAACGTCATCAATATTTTATTCATCAACATATTGTCGTAGATTTCCCCACTGCAGCTTTTCAGCTCGCGCATTGAACTTTCTAACTTAGCTGAATTTGCATGGAATTTTTGTTGCAGAGTATGAATACTAGCTTCATAAGATCCACCAAAAAAAGCTTGAATTCTAATGCACATTTCACCCTACGATCGGCAGGGTATCAGATGAGAAATAATTTTTTCATGAATTAATGTGACGATAAACTTCTGAGCAGGCAAGTCATCTTTGTCCCATATCTTTCGATCGTTCTCTTCTAACGGTATCGGTCTTGTCTTATTCAAACAAATAATTAAGGGCAAAAAATGATGATGATGAAGCGTGGGGTGCATGGTATCGCCTCGGTGTGTAATGTACTATATAATTATTGATACCATGCACCCCACGCTTTTTTTTTCAATAAAATAATTTTTTTTCTTATTTTCTATTTTTTTAGTCTGGTTTTCTATTAAAATGCATTTTTTAGTTTTTTTAAACTATTATTTATTTCCTACTTTTTAGTGTGATTTATTTATAAAAGCGTGTTTTTTTGTTTTTTTTTAACTATTACTTTTAATAATTTTTTGCAAATTGAAAAATGGAATGATCTTATCAAATTAGATAATCATAATCTCCGACTCCAAAAACCCCCACGTACCAATTTTGGATAGAATCAGACCATAATCACAAAACTCGGCCGCCATTTTGAAGCCGTCATCTTGAATTTTTCAATTTTCACAAGAGAATCATGATATTCGACCCCAAAAACCCCCATATACCAATTTTGAATAGAATCAGACCATAATCACAAAATCCGTCTGCCATTTTGAAGCCGCCATCTTGAATTTTTCAATTTTCACGAAAGAATCATGATATTCGACCCCAAAAACCCCCACATATCAATTTTGAATAGAATCAGACCATAATCACAAAACTGGCCCCATCTTGAATTTTCAATTTTACAGAAGAATCATAATATTCGACCCCAAAACCCCTACATACCAATTTTGAATAGAATCAGACCATAGTCACAAAACTCGGCCGCCATTTTGAAGCCGCCATTTCGAATTTTCCAATTTTCACAAAATAATCATGATATTCGACCCCAAAAACCCCTACATACCAATTTTGAATAGAATCAGACCATAATCACAAAATTTGGCTGCCATTTTGAAGCCGCCATCTTGAATTTTCCAATTTTCACGAAGAATCATAATATTCGATCCCGAAAACCCCCACATGCCAATTTTGAATAGAATCAGATCATAATCACAAAACTCGGCCTCCATTTCAAAGCCGCCATCCTGAATTTTTCAATTTCTTCAAAAGAATCATAATATTTGACCCCAAAAACCCCCACATACTAATTTTGAATAGAATCAGACTATAATCACAAAATTCGTCAACCATTTTGGAGCCGGCATCTTGAATTTTTCAATTTTGGCGGAAGAATCATAATCTTCGACCACAAAAACTTCCGGATACCAATTTTGAAGCGAATCGGACCATAATCACAAAACTCGTACGCCATATTGGAGCCGCCATTTTGTTTTTTCTCCACACAAAAATTTCTTAATGCATTGTCACCGGAATTATGTACACCCGCCAAATTTCAAATCATTCGGACGTCTGGAAGTGGGTCAAAATCGCGCCCAAAGGAGTCGGTTGCAAACAAACATACAAGTGAAGCTAATATAAAGCGTGTAAAAACTGACTGACATTCAATAAAATTCATTTTTGTCTTCATGAATATTTTTTTCAATGTTCTGAATGTTAGACTAATTGAACTAAATCTGCAACAAAGAGAATATTTTGAATGACAATGATCCATTATTTTTTTTTTGATTTTTTCATTCGATTAAAAAAACTGATTTTCAATCACTCATGTAACAAGATATGTTATTTTACCACTGGTCGTTTTTTTAATGAATGAATTAAGTACTTAGAAAAGTGAATATAGTTCATGTAAATTTTAACATCATTTTTTCATTCGCCGAGCGGATGCGAAATCAAATACCTTCGAAAGAGTTGTACCGGCGTGGATCCGAAAATGCGGTATGAGATTTGATAAAGAATCACTAAGATAATTTCCTTTCCAAAAAATTATATCTTTGAAGATCTCTGGACCATCTCGTGACATCTTTGCACTAGCTCACTGATCTATATTCTTATTAAAATTTCATCTATGGAAAATTTATTAGATCTGTGAGTTTCACTGAATAAATTCCAGATTTCCTATTTCTCATACTCTCTCCTTCTTTCAATGAATCAAACATAATTTTGAGCATATATTACTTCATTGGCTCAGCAATGAATCATTCTATGGCTTGGATTCTTAAATTAACTAATGAAATTCCACAAAGACAGGATATTCATCAATAACTTTGAGTATTTGATTTGTGGGGAAGTCTAATCAAACTTTAACGTATTTCTGAACTGAATAGTTATTTGATTGAATTATATAAAATTTTAATAACTATAACTCAAGCTGGCAAGGCCCATACAGCTGAATTTGAATTAATGCTTCGTAAGACAGATCTGACTCGTTGGAAATCTCGACTCGGACTACCCATCTTCTCAAGTACCAGAATATCCCTTTAACATTTCTGGCCTGGTCTTCTCGCAACAAAATTCAGTCATTCCTAGCTATTCAAAAATGATTTACAATTTCATCTTCAAACCATTGAATGAATTCATTTGTTAGAAATACAATATTCCATAACTCACAAGCGTAGGAGATCAAACATCTCGTGGAAAAAACGTTTCTCATACGCTTTTGTAGTTCTTATTATTAACAATATCTTCTTAAACCTAATTATTCTTTCAGGAAAATATTTTGTAAACCAGCATTTGCATAAAGGAAATAGCTTTTCAAGACGATAATGAAACTTTCCCTCATATTTGCTGCTGAGCAAAAATAACTTTTGTGAAATATTATATCCTAATTTGACTGTATTATATTCAACCCGGGTTCGGTGGCCAGAAATACGCTCTTAATTGTCCATACAAATTACTTGGGTCGTGGTCTTTTTCGGGACTCAAAGAAAAAATAACATCTGTGTCTCTGTAGACTGCCCTCGACGAAAATGAAAATAAATATCTCAAATACATGACTTCCTAACAACCGATTCGGATACAATTCCATGGTAAACTGTGAATTTCATCGAATCTTGTAAAATTCAATATTTCATTCAAAAAAGGTATTGCATTCTGCTACACTCAGCAGCCCCTAGCGCGAAATGTAAAAAGAAGCAAAACACGCCAACATGTTGCCAATATGAGCAGAAAGTGTCACAATTTTCAATCTCTTAAGAGCTGCAATAGCGTGAAAATTACGCTTGAGTTCTCGCAGTATATTCCAATTACCAGATAAGAGTCCGTATATGCCTTGTTTTTCTCAGAAGTTCTGTGAATTGGGGTCGTTCAACCTCCTGGATCTCACATCAGTACACCGTCGTCTAGTCGTCGGCGTGAAAGAATTATTTTCATGTCATTTCACAAGCACCATCCAATATTATTCGAAAAACCCATATAGGCAGCATGAACGATATTCCAAATATGATGAAAATATAAAAAACAGTTGATATATAACTCAATATTCTGACTTCTGGATCGTAAATAGTTGCGCTAGTGCCATTATATCGATAAAATGAAGCATAAATCGCCTTTCATGAAAATCTCGTTTTCGGTACAAGGTTTTCTGAAAATGGTTAGAATATGTGGTTATTATATTGGCAGTATCTGTTGCTTTTTATTTTGTTTTCATTCTGATATATATTTCATGTCAATTCATACTTGTTGAGTACTTAATACTGAATTTTTTTTCTGCACGGCATGCAAAACAGTACAGATTTACGTTTTTTAAATAAAGATAATGCACAATACCCATCATTCTCGTTTCAATCATTTTTTATCAAAAATATCACAATCATATTCATTCCATACTAATTTTTCACAAGATTTATATTGATATTACAATTGCTGTTATTCTGTATGTTAATTCTAAACGATAATTTTGGTAACACCAAATCAAATGGCTTTTCTTGTATAATGTTACACGTATTGATGTTCTCGACTCCGACATTTCCACATTTCTTGATATCACCACAAAAAATACCATTTCCAATTTTCACTTTTTCTTCCACATATCCTCCTGCAACGGTCGAAATATCAGCCCCTGAGCCAACTAAAAGGACCTTCTATAACTATGGCCAGTATATTTTGCAGTATTAGGTAATCCAAGGAAAGATGCGATAAGACTCGAAATTTTCGCAAAATATTTATTCCGACTACTTGAACTGAACAATTTCCATTCCTATACTGAAGAAAAAATCTGCGTTTTTCTGCTATCTCATGACGCAGTGACATGTACTTATGTCAAATTTCAGCTGGAGTAAATTTATGACTTTTAACAATTATATAAGAATCCTTATCCTCAAGGCGAAATTTGATTTTAACATAGAAAACCTCAGTTGACGACTCCATATTTTTCAAAAATTTCCCAGGTACGCAATAATGACGGCTCCTGATACCTTATATATTTTTTTCTGAGATCACCAACTATCAAATGCATCATTTCCTTTTTTGTATAGTAGTCTGGACTTCACTGGTAGAAGTTCTAAGCTAACTGCTTCCGCTGACTCCATCACATCGGCAAGAATATCAGATGTATCACTAAAATAACTTTTTTCATCCATTATTAAAGCAATATTTTATGAATTTATGAAAATTATCTGATTTAACAGTAATGGCGACTTATATGAAATTATTTTGCTTAATGTCACTGTCACTGCCAAAACAATAAAAATGTGACGTTCGCTTTCAAAACGTTAATAATAAAGGGTTTTTTAATTTTTATATTGAAAAAACCAAAGTATTGGAAAAAAACATGTATACAACTCGAATATAAAGAATCACTTTATAATACTGTTGTATAAATAACTATTTTTTATTTATTGTAGTCCCATTTCTGCTACCGATGCTAATCACCGACACCGGTGAGCATACTTTCCCCAACCGGAAAATTGACCGAATCCTCTGTTGTTTCAGAGGTAGGAATATTTAGCGAGCTCAACATCTATAAACTCGGGACCGCCATCTCAACGCCCCCCTCGAAGGATGGCATATTTATCCTAAAATCTCGTGCTCATTGGTATGACGCCTGCAGCTGCGAATATGCTACTACGATGTAGTTTTTTGGGGCATTTTCCACGCGCATATTGGATATTATTATTATCAATGATATGAAAAAAATCATGTGCATGTATCTAGAACTGGATTCTATGGGGCAATAAATGATTCTAAATCATGAAACTCTGTTCTACCTGGGAAATTTGAGATAATATTTTTCATCTAATATACATACTTTCCTGGTAAAAAACTAGACCTGGCTTGATTTTAAATGAAAGAAAATTAAAGACAAGCTTTTATTGAAATGCACTGAAAAGTTAAAAGTAATTGCTTTGTAAGTGTGACGTAGGTTGTTCCAAGAAGTATTGATTCAAAAGCGACAAGCTATTGAATCTAACTCACGGAATAACCTACGTCACACATCCAAAGCAATAATTTTTAACTTTTTGGTGCATTTGAATAAAAGCTTGTCTTCAAAAAGTTTTGTCATCAACTATTTAATTCGTACTTTTCAGTACTTAAGTTTGCTTCAATCTACGCATTTTTGTTGAGGCATCATTATTATGAGGCCTTTTCTTCCTGTGAGTTCTGAGCTATATAGTTTTTCAATGAGGCGACCATCTGAAGATTAACTCATCCGCCATTTCGGAGTTGTCATCTCTGATTTATGAATTTAAACTAAAAATCAATGAAACCCCGACATACCAATTTTGAATCGAATCGGGCAATAATTATAAAATTCCATCTTGAATTTGTGAATTTTGATGAAAAAACCGATAATCTCCGACCTTGAAAACCCCGACATACCAATTTTGAATAGAATCCGACCATGAACACAGAGATCATCGGCCATCTTGGAGCCGCCATTATGATTTCATAAATTTCGAAGAAAAATTCATAATCTTCGACCCTGAAATATCTCACATACCAATTTTGAATCGAATCGGATCATAAACCTAAATTTCGTTCGCCTTCGTAGAGCGCCAATTTGTTTTTTCCTTTAACAAAAATTCTCTGAGCCGCCATTCCAATCTCTTCAATTTTGATTAAAAAATTATAATCTCCTAAAACCCCCACATACAAATTTTCAATAGAATCGGACCATAATCACAAAACTCCTACGCCATTTTGGTGCCGCCATCTTGAATTTATAAATTTTCACAAAAAATTTATATTTTCCGACCCCGAGCACCCCCCACATATCAATTTTGAATGGAATCGGACTATAATCACAGAACTTGCCCGTCATCTGAAATTTCCCAATTTTGACCAATAAATTCACAATCTCCGTCCCCGATAACCCCCATATAACAATTTTTATTCGAATCGTACCATAATCGCCATCTTGGAGCCATCTTGGAGCCGCCATTTTATTTTTTTCCTAACAAAAATTTCATAATGCATTGTCACCGGAATTATGAACACCTGCCAACTTTCAGCTCAACCGGATGACGGAAGTGCTCCAAAAATAGATGAAAAATTTTGAACCGGAAAAAATGACTGACATACGAATGAAGCAAGTCAAATGACAGCTTCTAATGAAAATATATCAGGTGAAGGACATTTGGTCTATCCGACGATAATATTTCAATTTTTATGACATGTGCGGTTTCACCGAGAATTTCCTTTGTTACTTTCATTGGAAACCTCCAGGATTTCGAAATGGTTTCATCAATTATAACATATACCTAAAATGAAACGTTAATTCATAATTTATTTCATTTTCTTTTATCGAGAGACACCTTGTTTCTCGATTACAAATACAGATGAAAGAGATTACTCGCAAAATTCACAACCACTGAATATTACACAGGGTACGTATGAAAATGGTTTGAATTTATTTGAAATTCAAATTTTTGCTTCGTTGAATGCGATGTCGAAAATAAAATAGGGTTCAAATTCACTTTCTTTCACCCTTTTTTTTGATGGGATATTCCATGATACCAGTTGAGTTTGTGCCAACTCAACTTGCCCACAATGTTATTGCTACTAATAGGCTGTGCATCTTTATAAAGAGAATTATTAACGTCAAATGAAATAGAGTCAATAATTCGGTCGAATTTATTACGTTATTAGAATCAATATGGCCCAAGTTGAATATAATTTTGAAGATTTTCATAATACGCTTTATTTCATAGATAAATTCAATTTGATACTGTTATTGAATCAAAATGGATTGTTTGTTGCTATAAATACATAATTTCCATATTCGATGGTGGTTCTAACATATAACGATACGAATATCAACGTTTAGTTCATTTTGGATCCACAACTCCTCAAAACGGAGTTTACTGTTTTCCTCGCCTATATATATATATATATATATATATTGTATATTCATTTTCATAATTTCTCCTGTTACCATTCGATTTTCATACACTTTATTTTAAATTTTGAACTTTCAACAAAATTCCTTAAAAAAAATTATTTTTTTTATATATCTTTTACTTTGGGAACAAATAGTAATATTCAAGATTAGCCTTTCACTTTTCATGTAGTCACAGCTTCGAGCAAATAGGACATTACAAATTATTCTTGACTCATTTGTCAAAAAAGTTTTCGACATCTTCTTAGTTATATACAGAATGATATTATATATAATAAAAGTTTAATTCTCCAATTGAAATTATTTTCAATATTCTCCAAACTCCACTTTGATTAAATTATGTGCAGGACGCATTAACTTTCCATTTGTAGTTTGCAGTTTACAGTTCGCACTTGATCATCTCGACCTGGATAAGTTTCAATGATTCCTGTCATTTTCCAATTATTTCGGAGAATGCTATCCGCTACAGCTTCAATATGGCCAACTTCTGAATTTCCGTATTTTTAATGTCATCTGCTTTCTTCTCTAGATTTGGTAGTTAGCCACTCCTCCACCTATGCCATAATCTATCCGCTAGTAATCGAGGAATTCTCCATTTTCGCCGACCATATTATAAATCACGCGTTTCGAAAACTCCTCGATTATTGTTTTTATTGCAAATCCCAATCAAAAAATGCATTGGTGTTAGGGCCTCAATTTCGTCATCAGGATTATTTGAAATGTAAGTGACTGGCCTTGAATTCACAATACTCTCTGTTTCAACGAGTATTATGTTAAGCAGCTCTTTCGATGGATGTTGTTCCTTAAGAATAACATGAAAAACTTTTTCAATAGACTGAATCAACTGCTTCCATACTACACCCATGTGTGGGGTAACATGTGGAATGAAAATCCATTTTGTTGTTTTTCGAGAGTTTAGCTTTCATTTCATTTTGATCCAATACCTCCAAGCATTTTTTAATTTCCCTGTCTTCTCCGACAAAATTCTCTTCTAGAAAATCTTTCAATTTCCAGCAGAACAGAGCCCGTAGAAAGTGAGTTGGGGAGTTCGATATGTGTAGCTCCGGTGCACATGTGAGTAAAAATTACTCCGCATCTTTTCACCACTGATCTCTTCACTTTCAGAAGTGAAGGGCCGAAATAATCAATTCAACAGTAACTAAATGACCCTGGATAGCTTTTTGATCTACATTCCGGTAATGAGGCCATTTCTGGCTGTACAGGTTTTCTTCTCATTATTTCACAAAATTGGAATTCCTCAAAATATTTTCAACTGTTATAAGCCAAAATATAATTCTCAAGTTATTTATTAATTCCATGGAAGTATAGAATTAACAATCTAACAACTGAACTATTTTTAGCAGAAGGTATGAGGGAAATTTTACCATATAAATCTTCCTTACTGGCTAACAAGTGTGTATGTCTACAGGAAGAAGTCAGTCATGGGGAGGAAACCGGGGGCTGGCAGTCCAAATTCTTCCAGAGCGCCGCCCGGCGCTCAGATAACTTCAAACATTTCATCAACTCCTTGTAGCTCATGTAGATGAACGCTCACCTTGAAACTACAAGGACCCGGGTTCGATCCCAAGCTGGGTCACCCATTTTTTTTTTCAATTTTCTGTTACACTCAAATCGAAGACAAAACTTCTTTAACCCGCCAGAAGTTGATACCCCAGAACATTCACCCTCACAACTACTCAAAACATAAAACAGCATTTTCACAGAGCCTGATTTGCTCCGCAGCGGTCGAAGGCTGCTGAAAATTTCTCTGAAGCTGGTACGTACTTTCCCCAGGAAATAGCTTGAACGGTAGTATCTTAAGATCTGTAATGGGCGAGACCACTAATTTTTTGAAAAAATACCACAATGTCCAGAACGATGAACAAGTGGTAGAATTTTTTTCAATTTCTCTTAAAGTAGTTAAAAAAAAAGAAATGTTTCTGTTCTGAACCCTGCGGAAATTGCGCTAGGATGTGACGTAACAAGTTCAGAACTATGGCCGATCGCCGAGTTGCCAAGCGATATTCATAATATTTTTTCACGATGTAACCAGGCTGAAAATGTAATGACATAACACTCTATAAATATTATTTGAGAATAACTGAATCAATAACGCTATCAAAAACGAAGTCTTCATTTCAATATAATACATGCTGACACAAGTTTTGTTTCATTCATAGGATAAAAGAGAATAACATTTTCCCAGAAGTTCCGTGAAAAAATGGCAACTCGCCGATAACCAAGAGTGCCAGGATTTACAGCGTTGCCAAGTGTTATTCATAATATTTCTTCAAAATGTGAGCACGCCAAAAAAATAATGATATAGCACTTAATATAAAAACTTAATCGAGGACAGCTATCAAAAACAATGTCTCCTTTTCAATATCACATATGCTGACACAAGATCTGTTTTATTCATTCAATAACATTTCCTCAGAAGTTCCACAGAAAAGTGACACTGGCAACTCAAGTAAATGCCAAATCATTGGACATATATTAAAAGAAGCGGCGATTACACTGTGTTTGAATGTCCCACTGAATTTGAGGGTTTAATAGCAGCGTTTATTCGAATATAACACAATTTTTGAAAGATAAACGCCATGTGAAGTGGAATAAATATAAAAAATCGAATCAAACGATTTTCTTCACATAAGAGATTCAATATAAATTGAACCAGAAAATGGTAGATCTCAGGTGAAAAACAACTACTTTCCTGGCGAATACCACGCAGAACGTTGAATGATATTCACCTGAAAATCCATGCATACCTCCATATAAATGGACATTGAATGCAAATGTTTCTTTCTGATAAGCTCGATTATGTTTAATTTATGTCGTGTTCACCTAACAATCCGCATACCGGTTTCAGGCTTTTTTGGCCCTCATCAGCACGGAGCAGTCAACCAGCCAAAGGTCCGAAGAGCTCTGGCTGAAGCGAGACACAACATAACCAAAACCATCATCGAGTTTATAACACCTATAGGTACGCCGGAAAATAAAACTTTCAACTGGCGGTACCTAGTGACAGAAAGAAACACTCCGAAAATCTCCCACCTCGATAGGTTTCTATCACATGGCGTTTATCTTTCACTATATGCTAGTCGGGCTTGCTACTCTTACTGAGAAGGAATCTTTCATTTAGAAACCTATCGAGGTGGGAGATTTTCGGAGTGTTTCTTTCTGTCACTAGGTACCGCCAGTTAAAAGTTTTTTTTTCCGGCGTACCTATAGGTGTTAGAGACTCGATGATGGTTTTGGTTATGTTGTGTCTCGCTTCAGCCAGAGCTCTTCGGATCTTTGGCTGGTTGACTGCTCCGTGCTGATGAGGGCCAAAAAAGCCTGAAACCGGTATGCGGATTGTTAGGTGAACACGACATAAATTAAACAAAATCGAGCTTATCAGAAAGAAACATTCGCATTCAATGTCCATTTATATGGAGGTATGCATGGATATTCAGGTGAATATCATTCAACGTTCTGCGTGATATTTGCCAGGAAAGTAGTTGTTTTTCACCTGAGATCTACTATTTTCTGGTTCAATTTATATTGAATCTTGTATGTGAAGAAAACCGTTTAATTCGATTTTTTCTATGACACAATATCTTGCAACAATATAATTGTATCACTATATTTCAACTTCAAGCACATATGGGGCAAATTAACGAGTTTCGGATCTTGCTTATTCAATCATATTTGTTCTATTATGATTAAATTACAGAACTTTTTTATAAGCGAATCGCAGGAGGGAATATATAGCTTTATTTGACTCGAAATAATTCATTTTTACATAGGGTATCGCAAAACATTTCACGTCGGGAGAAAGGGAGTTTTCTCCATTTTATTTTTGAAATACAGAATCAATTGCATTGTAAATGATGAATTACGAGATCTACCATACTTAATAGATAATTATATTATGATGAATTGGGTCAAAAGCGTTGATTTTATATCAAAATAACATATTTGAGTGCAGCTCTGGAATTTTGTGTAATTATAGTTTAACTGTAGAAAGTGCGTAAATTTTTTGCCAGAAGTCTAGGTCAGTAAAGTTGTAAGAAAATTGTTCAAATTTTAATGACGCGGTACAGTTCTGGCGATTTCGTTCTGATATTATTTACGGCTCAAGGAAGCTGTACGTAATTTGCCAGAAGGCAAAATGATGGCTAAGTGTATGAAAAATGATAATATCGCAAGTAGTTGTCAATGGATTATTAATCAATTGCAGGTGGACCAAACGGAGGATGGGTATAAATAACAAGTATGAATGGAAGCATTAATGTGTGTTTACTTGTTTTCATTTTTTATTCAAGAAATACAAGGTAAAAATATGATTTCCATCAACAATCATCTTCTTTCTCGTCGCTGTTTCATCTGTTTCATAATCTTAAACATAAATTAACATTTGTATGTAAAAACGATAGTAACGATAGTTGAAAACTCCACTTTCAGATTCCTTGTTATTTGTGGGCCATCAAACCGTTTGAATTCGTACATGGCTTGTTGATCTATCCAGCCACAATCAGTAGGTTCGAGATCCGTTGGAACTGCTAAATGTGCATTTGTCTAGATTTTCGCAATGTATTTCTCCTTTTCAAATTACTGCTCTGATTGACAAGGTGGCTAACCTGAAGCGTCGGAATTTTTGAATAGTTTTTTTAAACGGTTTATTTACATTTTTTATTTCATAATTCCTCAAAAACGAATCGAATTGAGTACTATTGACAGATTGAATTTTGGTTTTCGCTGATTTCTCATGGGTTCTCGTATGTATTTGAAAATTCATAATGCATTTCATTCTGTATTTCAATGATTAAAATATGCCCCCGTAGGTGCGCCACCATGAAGAGGCAGTAGGAGGTCGCCCCAAGATGTTTTGCGATACCCTATGTAAAAATAAATGATTCCAAGTCAAATAAAGCTGAATATCCCTTCCTGCGATCTGCTTCTAAAAAAAATCTATAATTTGATCATAATAGAACAATTGAAATTCAGGCATTATAATTTCGTTCACCAAGTTTGAGCTATCTGGGGATTGTCGAGTCTCGCGTCGTGAGACCGGTCGACTCGCGTAGGATCGAGACTTGGCAAGCCTAAGCTGGAGATGGCTCGACCGTTCCCATGAAATGTTGGTGATTCTACAAACTTCGGAGGCGCGTGGCTCGACCAGCTGGTTCGTACTGTATGGCGTGTTGAGCGATCCCACGACGCGAGGGTGCCTGTCCACAGTGTCAGCTACGACGGAAGAGCGGTCATTCAGAGAGACAGTTTGGTGGCGGCAGAGTATTGTGTATCAACATAAAGTGAAATTCAGGAGCAATAATTAAATTCTTTGATTTATATGGGACCCAATCAAAAAAAAATATGATAATACGCTGCTGCACATGCTATCCATTGTGAACTGAATCACTACTGCACTGGACAATACCTGCTTTCCTTGGCTCGTGTACCATTCTCAAATTACGAGAAGACAACGAGTCGGTGAAATTGTTCACGTCGTAAGACCGATCAGGCTCGTGATTGTACAAACCTCACTCCTGTGCTCCAAGCACAATCCTCCAAACCAAGCCCGTCAAGTCTCGCGCCGTGAGACGCCGGCTTCTCAGAACCATTTATGAAACAGCACACTAGTAGACTAGTAAAAAAGTGAGTTTTCTGCGACATAATAGTTCCAAGCCTCCAAAAAATATGAGCAATAGTTTTTTTGGAATAACTCGAAAACTATAAGAAATTGCGAAAATCGGAAAAATAATTTCTCAAAGAAGAAGAAATTCACAATAAAAGTCTCGAAATCCTATCTCTATTATGTATAATTTCATTTTAACGCTGGAAATAGGGTTCCGCGCGACTACGACGTCATGCGCGCGCCGTCTGTAAGGAGAGTACAACAGATGAAATAATTTGTTTTATAGAATTTAATTTTAATTTGAATATTTCAATAAATTATGGTGTGTTTTAAACACTTGAAAAAACAAGGTCCCGTTGGAGAAAAAAAGTTTATCTTTCAAGAAGTTAGGCATTTGTTTCTTAGTCCTTATTTTGCGAACCTCGGTATTTATAAAAAACGGCACGAATGTTCAAATAATGGACCGTTAAAATTTTCGCTTTTCGGAGCCCTTCTTATATATATATATATATATATATATATATATATATATATATATATAATATATATATATATATATATATATATACTCACCAAGATCACGTAATAAAAGTTTTTGGAAGCTGTTCATTTTTACACGCTTTATATTAGCTTCACTTGTATGTTTGTTTGTTTGTTTGTAACCGACTCCTTTGGGCGCCATTTTGTCCCACTTCTAGACGTCCAAATGATTTGAAATCTGACAGGGGTACATAATTCCGATGACAATGCATTAAGAAATTTTTGTGTGACAAAAAACAAAATAGCGGCTTCAATATGGCGTACGAGTTTTGTGATTATGGTTCGGTTCGCTTCAAAATTGGTATCTGAGGGTTAACGTGGTCGGAGATTATGATTCTTTTGTCAAAATTGAAAAATTCGAAATGGCGGCTCCAAAATGGTGGACGAGTTTTGTGATTATGGACTGATTCTATTGAAAATTGGTATGTGGGGGTTTTTGGGGTCGAATATTATGATTCTTCCGTAAAAATTGAAAAATCCAAGATGTCGGCTTCAAAATGGCGGACTAACCGCTGTTATTTTTGGAAGGTACATTCTACAATCAGGATGTTTTCATAAAGCATTAGTTGATCTCTCAAATGAACTTACCAAGTCTGTATCTGTCATTGTTTTTGTTTATATGCATTTGTTACAAAAAAATCCGTTATCTACTTCTTACAATACTTATTTCTGTTAAACTATGTACTTCGAAACGATTTTGTAGGCTAGTATTTGAATTATTCAAAATATGTTGGTTTCAGTCATATACATTGTTCATGAAATATACGGATTCATTTCGAAAATGT
The DNA here is from genome assembly GCA_018342105.1 of Gonioctena quinquepunctata. Lineage (NCBI taxonomy): Eukaryota > Metazoa > Arthropoda > Insecta > Coleoptera > Chrysomelidae > Gonioctena > Gonioctena quinquepunctata. Next base: position 28,849 of record JAFIRS010003317.1, on the reverse strand, counting down.
CAAGTTGACAAAAGGGCTAACTTTCATAGTTCAAAAGATATAAGCATTGTGAGAAGTAGATAACGGAATTTTTTATAAACAAATGCATATAAACAGAAAATGATGACAGATACAGACTTGGTGAAAAGTTTATCTGAGAGATCAACTGATGGTCTATGAAATCATCTGGAATGTTGATAACTGTGTATCTTTAATGGTTCGTTATTCGAAAAATCATGTGGCCGCTGTAATTTTTATATGCCGTAATTTTAGATAAACCTATGGAAACATTTTTTGACACTTTGTTGCAAATGATTGTTTTTGAAATTTTTGGTAGTTTCGGAAAGAAATATAAAGAAATTTGGAATTCATTTATAACAAATTGTGAATGTGTGTGTGAATTACTGAACAATTAAATATTTTATGAAATGCAATGCATTGAGTACACAAAGTCGTCTTCACCAAAGATTCAATATGAATTGCAACTCAATTGGTAGACCACAGGCAAAGAACAACTACTTTCCTAGCAAATACCACGCAGAACGTGATTTTATTCATGTTGTGTCTCACTTCGGCCAGAGCTCTACGGATTTTTGGCTGGTGACTACTCCGTTCTGAGGAGGGCCAAAAAGCCTGAAACCGGTATGCGGATTGTTAGGCGGACACGACATGAATTTGAACACAATCGAGCTTATCAGAAAGAAACATTTTCGAACAATTTCCATTTATATGGAAGTTTGCATGGATTGTCAGGTGAATATCATTCAACGTTCTGCGTGGTATTTCCTAGGAGAGTAGTTGTTTTTCGCCTGTGGTCTACCAATTAAGTTTCAATTTATATTGAATCCTTGGTGAAGAAGACTTTGTGTACTTTATGCATTGCATTTCATATTTTATCTTCCTTCACTTGGCTTTCTCTTTCATTAAATATATGCCAGTCGGGCAATCTGAGCCACTCCTACTGAGGAGAAATCTTTCATTAGAATCCTATCGAAGTAGGAGAGATGTATGTAGTGTTTCTTTCTGTCACTAAGTGCCGCCGGTTAAAAGTTATCTTTTCCGACGTACCTAAAGATGTGTTAAGCTTGATGGTGATTTTATTTATATTGTGTTCCGCTTTGGCCAGAGCTCTACGGATCTCTGGCTGGTGACTTCTCCGTACTGATGAGGGCCAAAAAGCCTGAAACCGGTATTTGGATTGTTAGGCGGACACGACATGAATTTAAACACAATTGAGCTTATCAGAAAGGAACATTTGCGAACAATTTCCATTCATATGGAAGTTTGCATGGATTGTCAGGTGAATATCATTCAACGTTCTGCGTGGTATTTGCTGGGACATAAGTTGTTTTTCGCCTGTGGTCTACCAATTGAGTTTCAATTTGTATTGAATCCTTGGTGAAGACGACTTTGTGTACTTTATGCATTGTATTTCATATTTTATCTCCCTTCACTGGACTTTATCTTTCATTGAATTAAATATTTATTAAAAAAAAAAATTTGCAAAAAAAAAAAATTCTCAACTAATTATTTGAATAATGGAAAAAAAACTATTTTACATATATAATAACTTTTTTCAAAAAATTTTTCATTTTAAATCATTATATCCTCCAGACAACAAAATGGTAAAAAAAAAATATTAAACTGATCAATTTGTTCATAAACAATGGCCTAAAAAATGTTTTTCGAATGTTATTGAAAGCCTTTGTTTGATGCAGAAAACTGCAATAGCAAAACATATGGATGAATAGTTTTTTTAACAACTCTTTTTAATTTTTCATGGTTTCTCAACTTTATAAATTTATAATAAACAAAATAAATAACTTTCAAAAACTTTTACAACGTGATCTTATTGAGTATATATGAGGAGGCCTCCAAAAAGTGGAAAATTCATAGAGCTATTATTTAAACACTTATGCCGTTTTTTATAAAATCCGTGGTCCGAAAAATACGGACTTTTCAATTGGAAATTTCCTTCTCTTTTAGTGTTTTCTCATCGATTTATTTAGCTAACGCTCATCGTTTTTGGTTATTCCCAAAAAATTTAAACACTTTTTTGTGAATAACAATTGCAATTTTGTTAATAACAATGGCAATTTGCCAAGATTACTGAATTTCAGTAACCACAGAAAAATAGTTTTGTCGCTATAGGGATAGCTTCATGTTTGGTGTACACAACAAATCAATTAAACACCATTAACTAAGTGTCCGCCACTAATGTGTTCAGTGAGTACTACTGATTGAAATTCTATGAATAAGTGACTGTCATTTTGATATGTACCACTATTTAGTGGATATTACTGATTTGTTCAGTAGCAAGTATACTGATTGTTATTTTGCTAAGAACCACTACTTAGTGAATATTACCGACTTGTTTTGACGTAGTCACTGAGTTTAGTGGAATTCATCACTGAATATCTTCATGGTGCATAAGTACAGTAGTTATGACAAAGGTGTACAGTGTGCGTCACTCATGTAATGTGTATCTACTGCTATATTGTTTAAATACCACTGGTCTTGTACCACCAATACCTAAAGTAGGTACTACTGATGTAATTACTGGTAGAATACATTGATTTCATTATTTCATAAACCTCATTCATTCAGTGTTTTTGCTATGAAATGCATATGTTTGATAACAATTTTTTTGTGTGTATTACTGTTCCGCATATCCACTAACAGTGAATCGCTGTCTTCTCTCGCACTTGTGATGTGTTTTTTTTTTATCTCGGTGAAAGGTTATCAAGACAAAATAATCGAATCTATAGTGGGTCGTTTTCAAAATAAAAAATAATGTTCAGATATTACAATTCGATATTTGGTATACAACATACCACAGTTATAATGGGAAAATATTGGGCCAGATAAATAAAAGCTAGCAAATGCTTTCACTATATATAAATACATACTGCGATCAACCATACTTGAGGTATATTCATGTGAGTTAAAGTAAAAGAAGGCTTTAATATTGGGACAAAATGAATTTTTGATCAACTAAAATATACTACAACAAAGTTACATAAATCTTGTTATTTTCATGTTCTTCGACAGGAAAGGGGCCATACATGAATAAATCCCAAAACATCAAGATGTTGTTCTGAAAAATAAAAAGAATGATCATAGTATAATGCCGTTGGAAAGCAAGGCACTGTCTGAACCATGATGAAATGGATCTTGTTTTCAGAATTCCTCCATTCGAAATACGTCAATATACAAAGTGTCATCCAGATTTAGCTAATTCATCCTTGCTTATTCTATTTGGAGCATCCCTTCGTTATTATTCCACCTCATTCATAATATTCAACTGAAACTCGCAACTACTGTATTTTAATAAATTCACCCTTTGGGAAGTGAATAAAATACGCCCCCTGAGAGATAACACCGTGTTTTTTCATAAAAATAACTCTTTTATATTCCTGCATGTATTGAACATCAGTTAGTAAGTGTGAGTATAGATAGAAAAGATTTATTCTCATAAAAAAACTGGCGTGGAAATTATCGTAGATTGATCACAAGGGAATTCACCACGCGAAATTAGCATGGAATACTCAAAAGGAAAGATATATGCGAAATCTTGAAATTATCTTTATAACGCATTTCACGTGGAGGAATTCTGAAGACAGAATCCACGTTAGCATGGTTCTAGACACGGAAAAAACTAACCTCGAAGCCATCTGTTCCCAATAGAGTGTTTTTCGAAACTAGGTAGGTACTTACGACGTATGCTTGTTCCACAATAATACTCTGATATAGTTTACGTATACGTATGTCGATAGAATTCACATGACTGAGCAACGAAAGATTGAAAACGCAATAATGAAGGTGAGGAGGTAAACCTTACTACCAGTTTTTCAAATCCCAAAACTTCAGAATATTTTCTATGTCTAAATCCATACTCAGCAAATCCAAAACGCAAAATATTGTGGAGAACAAACAATTCTCCCCTACACCGGTCATACGTTGAATAAAACAACGCCCTTGATATTCTGGATAATTCACTTTAAACGCACTATGCACTACACTGCGCTGCCAGTCGTTGACGGCTATCTACCTGGGTGCACACAAGGTTGCCAAGACGTATTCATTTATTCATAATCTTTGACATATGGCAACAACATTTCATTTTTAAAAGAATGTAGGTAGACATTTACATTCATTCATCATTTTCAGAAAGTGAATTGTACTCAATATATTTATTTCCATCAAATGACTGTTGAAAAAAAAAGTAGAAATGTTGGAGGCATTAGCCTATCCTCTTTCAGTAGGTAGGTAGGTACCATGTACCTACTAAATACAAAAAACCATTGGATAGTTATAGGACATTTTCTGAAATCTAAAAAAAAATATGAAAAATATATTGGTATTGATATTAGGTACCCTCCGGAAAAGAAACATTTAAAATTTTCAAATACTCATGTTTTTGGAGGAAAATGTCTTTATATCTTGTTTCCGTGATTTTATCGTTTATTCAAAACCAAAACAACTTTATACCCTGAAAAGCTGACAACACTGTAACGTAATTTGCATTACGAGCATAGTATTAGTTCATGAACGTCACCCGATCCTGAAAAACCAAACCCGCACAAACTGGAATATCTAGCTGGTAATACTCGGCTGTATTTTGTTAGAATGTCTACTCGAAACCTAATTCCCAGTTAGTACCACTGGGAATTCAACCAAGTTTGTTGGTATATTTTCAAGCTATCCTCATTAAATATGTTTATTATAGATACAACCTACTTGTTTTCATAACTGAATTATTTTGGACAGCAGCAACAGCGTATCAGCAAAACTTATTCTGCTATCGTCACTAATTTTTTTTTTTTTTCGTTCAATGGATGGGAAGGTACTATTCAACTGTAAGCCATCCAACCATCAGTATTCAATATAGAATCACTGTGTGTTGTGAAAAATATCAGTTGAGAATTAAAATATTTTTCCAGGACCAGGCGGTTAGAAAACTTCAAATAAATTGAGTAGTGGATCATATTTCGAAATAATATCACCAAAATATAAATTAATCGGAATTATTGATGAAACACTTCCTGGAGAAGGAGGCAGAGTCACTCAACATAAAAAATTCGATTATTCAAAATAATGCAGATTTATTATATTACATACTCGACTAGAAGAAGGTGGTTAATATACTCACCATAAGTCATATGCAGACCCATACAGTTTTTCATCCGGCCAGACCAATATACAACCAGTTATTCGTTTAGATTCTGCCCTGAAAATTAAGAGTACCTATGTCACTCAAAATATACAGAAGTAAGTTTATGAAAAGATAGAACAGCAGTAGTCCTCAATCATCCAACTCGAGAATTACAGTGTTAATTCACCAGGAATCCATCAGGACAAATAGTCTTAAGAAATGGCTTAATATTTGACTTTCGAAAACAAGAACCAAATCGAGGACCAATATTCAATGATTTGACTTTGTTTCAGCAGTTTTTCACTTCATGTCAAATTATTTTTCCATTGCTACTTCATCAAAATGTTTGACTGAAAGCTTGGAGGTCAAATTAATATAGTTTCTCTACTATCACAGTGGCTCCTAGAAACTTATTACATTTGAATGATTTTTATCAGTTGTAATACCACAAGAGAGTGGGAATGGAGTAAAAATGATTCGACAAATTCTCGAAAGCATGTTGCCAGGCAATAGACACGAGAGCCCGACGGGCTCGAGTGGCTATTGCCAAATGGTGATAAGTTTCAGAAAGAAATCTGGAGAATTATTTTTCACTTTATCGAACTCTCGTGTGGTATTCTGTAGATTATTTTTTTCAATTTATGATCACAAACACACTTCTTCGCGAAATGATATAATGAACTGAACCGGTTTTGATTCATTTCTCACTGTTAGTGCGAATTGGCGACAGACATAAAATTAAAAATATAGGTTGTCAAAGAATAAAACCAAAATGCTTCAAATTATTCCCGCGGCATTTTTCTAGGTAGATTATTCTCACTATAATAATGTTTTGACTTGCCAAAACGTATATGAATGATTTGAATTGAAAGTTTTCATTGGTTTCTAGAAATGTCAAAAAATTATCATAATAATATTCAAATCAGAACCAGAATTGTAGAAGGCCGCAATTTGATCATGATATTACGGAAGTTTCGATGGGATGAGCACCAAAACGATGAAAGCACGTGAAATGAGTAAAAACTGAACATTTGAAAAGGATAATCATCATGTTTCTATATCATAGCTGCTCGTTAGTTTTCGTTAGTTTAGCTATGCATTAACCATACTGAGTGTTATCAGTCTATTGACCAATAACGGAACAATTTCCCAGAGCGGCTTGAGAACTTGTTTCTCCCAGTATGTAATGAAGCGGGGGGACTTAATTTGACAGTACAAAGACCAATCTCAAATCGTTTCGAAATAATAATACAATTAGGACTTGTAATAATATATATATATATGTATTTTCTTAACTATAAAAACAACTATTGATACACCTGGTATAATTTACTGAGAAAATGTATAGAAAGTCAAAATGAGATTGAATATTCAATAATTTAAAATGAGAAACAATATGTGCTGACAATTAAAATAACTGTTCTTCAGTTATTTTAAACAATTGATAATAATTTTACTTTTGTTGAATCAATAATTTCTTCTACTATGACATGAATAATGAAATATTTTCTTATTACACTATACATATATACCTTGCCGAATAAACAGTTTCATTGCTTACCGTCCACTGAAGTAATACACAATAGTTTAATTAAGACTTAATTATTCCGTTTTATTTCCGAATAATATTACGCGTTCACTTGTTGCAATATGATTATTTAGCTTCTTGATAAATATTAATTCCATTCATTTAGTTATTACTGAGATGATTTCTGATGAGTTACTCTATCACTATGATTCTGCATATGGTTGATTAATTTGCTACTTCAGATAAACTGTACGGAGTCTACGCTTACTACTCGTAGGAAGATGAGACTTCATCTTCTCTAATTGAAATTAAACTTCACTTTCGTTCGCTTCATAATGAAGCATAACTTGCTCTGTACTGACTGACTCGTTCGACAACTGGATTCTGAATGAAGAGAGGAGAGAGTGCTAGTATGGAGAATCTTATATATATAGCGTTAGGTCTTCAAACGATGCCGCCCGAAAACAATTAAATATATTTAATGAGTCGGCAAGTTGCCTCGAGTAGACACACCGCCATGATATATCACCAAGCCTATTATCGCTTCCAAAAGACCGCGGGTCATTCATCTGTCCCGACGTACTATTAGTTATGAATGTCTGAAAATATGGTTGGAAATTCGATTGAGGTGCCGACACAAATGATAGGGGAAGTATCGACTTTATGAGTTGTCCTATTAATTTTACTATTAATGCGACCGCCTTTGAAATCGCACGAAAATTGATTTATTATATTGGCATTCTTCTGTTTCAGTTTACATATGGCTATATTTAAAATACTTGATAAGGAGTGCTCATAACCCACCTCCCTTTTTACATTTAAAAGGTATTAATTCTAATTGATACCTTTTTCATAACCCTAATATCTTGGGTAGATGAGTGGTATTGGATCTCAACTTGGTTATGGCTCTGACAATTGTTTTAGCATACCATGAGCAAACTAAATAAATTCTTACTGATAATACCTATGATAACATATGACCTTTACCTTATTCAATCATGCACCTAATATCACATACATGGACAACAATATCCCTACTTATATAATTACTATTCTAACATACTAATTTTAACATGCAAATCTTTATATAATTCTCAATAAAGATCCCTTCAAGTCAGTGTCTTCTGAGACGATGCTGGCTTCGAATTGGAACGCCACCCTGTAGATATGACCTGTCATCACCTGCTGTGATAGAGACTGTCTGTGGTCTGGCGAAATCAGGTTGAAATTCTCCAGCGACCTTGACTGCTCTTCGACTAGGGATGATGTAAACAACATCTGTGAACCATATGACTTAGTTCCACTCAGTCTGCTGCGATTTAAACGGCCTTGTCGTTAGTTTTTCGAGCCACCCTTCGTGTAGTGAACGTATTTGACAGAGATTATCGACTCCTCTCTGAGATGCAAAATGTCACCTGACATTTTTTAAAAGTTCCAGTGAGTGGTAGTTTCTAAGGTTCTTCCATGTTAAAGTGATGGTTCAACCTTCTATTTAGTTGGATAATTTGTGCACCCTCGCACACTTACGATGAAGCTCCCTGGGGGGTCCCTCAACTCTGCACTCTGACTATGGGCTTGAATATCCATTCATCCTTGGGTATTGTGAACTTAATTAGATTAAAAGTTCAAACTCTCCATTGCAGTACGATGCTCAGTAAATAACTATTTGGTGAGAAGCTGATAATCATTAATTTGAACTCAGTTATAGTTCAAAAATCCATATTATATTATCCGTAATTGTTAACGATAATTTTAAAATGTTCTTTATCATCACCGATATTTTTCGCACATGTTTACGTTTAATTAATGTTATTTCACTTAGTCATTATCAAGGTAACACTTTTAATTACATGCTAAAATCTCTTCTCGGTAGAGAATTATAACCGTTTATATTATACTTCATTAATGTCTATAAAGTCCTTCCGAATTTTTAGGAAATACACACAATTTTCTCTTACTGTCTATGCTTTACTCAAAAGTCCGATTTTCATGTAGAATAACCGACACTAGATAATTTCTGTCCCATTCCGTCACTTGACAATATTTCCAATGGTACGCGGTACGTTATGGTTCAGGTAGAAAGTCCCATCAATATTTATTTCGCAATAATTTACAGGGTGTTTCAATTTCTTTGACTACACATTTCGATACGTGCTTATGTATAATTGGCAAGATTTCATGATTTCCAATTATTTATCTATAATGGCTTACTATACTATTTGATCTCAACTGTGTTTAAAATATTGACAATATTATTACTTCATAAGTGCATTATTTTTTTTTTTGCTTTTGAAAATTACTTATTTTGACTTTTTGCTTTGGAATAAATCCATGGAAACTCTTTTACTGTATCACGTGTTCTAGTCTGATAACTATGATTTATCTCTGGAATACTTTCTCCTTCATCTTCTGTTGATTCAAGTTGATTTCTATCTTCTAGTGTTTTTAGGTTTTCCACTGGTATTTTCCTTGATCTATTTTCTTGATTTTTCTCATCGGTTTTCTTCTTGCAATTGTTGCAAAATTGTTCTTTCGTCCTGAAGTTCTATTCTTCTAAACTTTTTTTCTTCCCATATTCTAACTATTCTCTCTATGTTCCCTACACTCAGTGGAAAATTTCTACTTATATTGCCGATTCTTAGTATTTTTATGAATTGGCGGAATTCTTCTCCCCTGTATACTATGTTCACTTCCATTCCTTTTGATATCTTTCAACAAATTATTCTCTTGAAAAAGTTTGATCGCTTTTCCGTGGCATGCTACGTATTGTTAAGAGTTGGATTGCCACCCCTAGATGGAAATAATCCTTTCCTATATACAGGACGCTCTGGGTTTAACGTTACTCATCCTTTTATTTTCTGAAATAATTTCCTGCCTATTTTCTAGTTGCAGAGATTTTTCTTCTCTCTGATTAACTTCCAGTCGATTCATGTGTTCAATCCTGTTTCCAATTTGTGGGATTTCTAAATTTTCAAGCGATGACTTCTTAAAATTAGATTTTTTCTTTTGACTGGCTATGGTTTCGATGATTTTTATATCTTTAACTACTTCCTTATTTTCGTCGGTATTTTCTTTCAAATCTCGTACCATAGTACGTTTTTTCGATGTTGAAAATTCATTATTGGCTATTTTCTTTAATTTTAAATTTTTTTTCGAATTCATGTTACTCCTTGCTTTAACTATGCATATATTCAATAATCTGGGCGGCAAATTTTTGTCCTTGGGCAAATAAAATTCAGCCTTTTGATTTTCGTCTACTGCGAAAGTACTTTCTTTGGCGACTATCATTCCGAGGTTCTTGGCAGTTTCCAACTTCCTGGTGGGTAGAATATCTCCCTTGGGTGATTCATATCTACCTTTTAGACTGTCTTTCCACGATTTCCTATGTTCTACATCGACCATCTTCCCTAAATTCCTTGATGCGTTAGCTTCGGCAATTCTGATACTTCCTGTATATGGTTTGCTACCTTCTTGAATATTTTCATTCTCAAAAACTTTCATACCAATCCGTATATCTTTTTCAATTCTCCGAACATAATTTCCTTCATTCCCGCTGTGGTACTGCATGGGCATTTTTCCGTTCCATCTCTCTGTTTCGTTAGGCAAGAAATGTTCGTTCTTTGACGAATGAATTTCTACTTTTAGACTGTCACCTTCGAGTGGCGTACTATTCATGATGGTCGTTCTCAGATCATGGGTTTTTCCCATTGTTCTGGTTGAAAAAGTGTCATTCTTGAATGAGCTACGACTATCTTTTGAACTTTTCCGGCTGTCTCGCTTGACTATCCTTCCTAGTGTACAGGTCGTTCCGGTTTTTTCCATACCTTTGCTGATTTTAATGGATTTTTCAATTTCCACCTTTGGCAATTTTCTATCTTCACGATTTTTCTCTAGTTTAATGAATGATGTCACTGTCAAATCATCAATCATAGTTGGCTTGTTTAATCGATTACCTCTGTTATCTTCCTTCCTAAACGATTTTCCATACTTTTCCGTTGAATCGGTTTCTTCGAAACCTAGTGTCTCAAACACTTCACTATTTTCAAACATTTCCATTTGATTTGAGCCGGCTGGACTCATTTCATGACGTGAAAATCCATTTTTGATTACTCGGCAATTCGTTTTGGGCGTGCACTCCCTCGAGAAATTTAGCTTTTCGTCAAAAGTTAATTCAATCCACTGTTTTATCATTTTGGTCATGTCTTCAACCCTTTTTCCCATTTCATCCAAACTTTTTAGCCAATTACCATGTTCGTTATCTAAATTAATACCGTTATTCTGTTTCTCACCTTCACCGTAGGTTAGTACATTTTTTCCCTGCTTCTTTCTATTTAAATTCCTGTTATATCCGGACATTTTTCCATACTTTCTCGGACTATTTCCATTCGCGTAACTATCTCCTGTTTTTCTTCTGTCCATTACTCTCCCAAAATTCTGATATCGGATTCTATTTGATTGATTGATAAATCTACGTCCTTGTTCGTTCATTATTCCCTGAGTTCGAAATCTATTTTCCATTGAATAGTTAGAAAACCTTTTTCTTGGTTTCTTTATTTTTCCAAATTTTCTAAATTTGTTCTCCTTAGCATAGTCGGAAAACCATGGTCCTGATTCACTCAATATATCATTTCGAAAGCTATTTCTATTTGGACATCTATATGATAGGTGACCAAATTCTTCGCAATGGTAACATACACAATTTTTCTTCTTACAATTTGATTCTTCATGACCCTTACGATTGCAATGTGTACACACTATTTTATTCGTATTGAAATTTCTAAAATTCATATTAGTTTGAGCTGTTAGTGTCTCAATTAATTCTTCCCTTTCTGCTAATTTGATGGCTTCTTTTAAACTGACAGGACTGGCAGATAAAACTTTTTTCCTTACAGGATCTATCAATCCCATACAAAATTGAACAAGGGAATCTTGCTCAAATTTTTGATTCAATACGTCATCAACCCTATTAATTCCTGTAAATTTTCGTAATTTCGCTGCGGATGCTCTCAATCTTATGGAAAAATTCCTAACTGATTCACTATTTTTCTGATAACAATTCAAAAATTCTTTTTCTTCTTCTCCAGGTAATTTCAATCTGCTAAACTGCTGCAATAATTCCTTTTTAAATTCAGGCCAATTTATTGTGTTTTTTAATTTATCATCTGTATCTATAAATAATCTGGCGATTCCTGTCAATTTTAATCTAACTATGGAACTCATCTGACTGTCTGTCCATCTTGCTACAGCTGCCAAATACTCAATTTCACGAATAAAATCTTTGATATCTGGAGTACCATTAAAAGAAGGTAAATTATCCACACTGATAGTAATGGTAGGTTCATAGTTAATCCTACCAGTCCACGGCACTGTTGTCGGAGTTTCCATGATTTAATAATTTTAATAAAAATCCCCATTGAACAAAAAAATTTCACTTTCCTTTCCGAATACTTTCTGAGATCAGCCTTGTATAAACGATATATATGTTTTGATTTTCCACTCGTTAAACTCTCTGTACTGATATTACTTTCTAAATGCTTTTTTATTATGTTTTTCCAATTTTTCAATACTTTTCTGACCTTATTTGTTACCAAAGGTTTATCTTTTGCTTTTCTACAATTTCATTCCTTTTAGCATTCCACAAACAATATTAAAAAAAAAAATTCTATATTTGCAATTATATTTTTCCAAATGACTTTCCAATATGACAACTTTAGTGCAAACTGCAATATATGCACACTTTTAACCACACAAATTCTGATAATATTTTTACGAGAAAAACAATTTTTTACTATATTTTCATTCTTATTTGCATCGAGTAAATTTGAGTTTAATATCTTCTGCGAAAATCAACATATAAACGTTATTTTTTTGTAAATCCACCCTCGACACCTGACACCAAATATCATAGCTGCTACTTAATGAAACGGGGGACTTAATTTGACAGTACAAAGACCAATCTCAAATCGTTTCGAAATAATAATACAATTAGGACTTGTAATAATATATATATATATGTATTTTCTTAACTATAAAAACAACTATTGATACACCTGGTATAATTTACTGAGAAAATGTATAGAAAGTCAAAATGAGATTGAATATTCAATAATTTAAAATGAGAAACAATATGTGCTGACAATTAAAATAACTGTTCTTCAGTTATTTTAAACAATTGATAATAATTTTACTTTTGTTGAATCAATAATTTCTTCTACTATGACATCAATAATGAAATATTTTCTTATTACACTATACATATATACCTTGCCAAATAAACAGTTTCATTGCTTACCGTCCACTGAAGTAATACACAATAGTTTAATTAAGACTTAATTATTCCGTTTTATTTCCGAATAATATTACGCGTTCACTTGTTGCAATATGATTATTTAGCTTCTTGATAAATATTAATTCCATTCATTTAGTTATTACTGAGATGATTTCTGATGAGTTACTCTATCACTATGATTCTGCATATGGTTGATTAATTTGCTACTTCAGATAAACTGTACGGAGTCTACGCTTACTACTCGTAGGAAGATGAGACTTCATCTTCTCTAATTGAAATTAAACTTCACTTTCGTTCGCTTCATAATGAAGCATAACTTGCTCTGTACTGACTGACTCGTTCGACAACTGGATTCTGAATGAAGAGAGGAGAGAGTGCTAGTATGGAGAATATTATATATATAGCGTTAGGTCTTCAAACGATGCCGCCCGAAAACAATAAAATATATTTAATGAGTCGGCAAGTTGCCTCGAGCAGACACACCGCCATGATATATCACCAAGCCTATTATCGCTTCCAAAAGACCGCGGGTCATTCATCTGTCCCGACGTACTATTAGCTATGAATGTCTGAAAATATGGTTGGAAATTCGATTGAGGTGCCGACACAAATGATAGGGGAAGTATCGACTTTATGAGTTGTCCTATTAATTTTACTATTAATGCGACCGCCTTTGAAATCGCACGAAAATTGATTTATTATATTGGCATTCTTCTGTTCCAGTTTACATATGGCTATATTTAAAATACTTGATAAGGAGTGCTCATAACATCTATACAAAAAAAACTTCCGAACAAAATAACGCAACCTCAACAATTTAAGCAAGTCAAAACATAATGAAACCTCTCAACGTTTTATCATCTCTTCTATGTTTATTGGAAGGATAAATGAAGTTGGACTAAATTTGTTCTCAATTTTTATTGAAACATCAAAGTGTGATCATTTTTACACTCAAAACTCATTATTTTAAAAACATTAGAGCAATTAGTTTCAAAAAGATCACATTTTAGTTTTCCACTACAGGCAGATCTTTCAAGAGGAGCTTATTACAATCATTCCAAATGAGTTTTTCAATTACTTGATTCCTCAGCATCATAATTCATTTTTGAATAATTCCCGGTATATGATGATGAAACTATCTAATATGGGAGCATGGCCTTGCTTGACGGAAGTATGGGAATCCGGCCAATGCACAGTACTTTCTGGAATTTGCAGAAGAAATATCTGATCTTATAAGAGATCATATCAATGATCAGTGGAACCGCAAACTCGAAAACTCATACGTTTGGACCTGATCACTCTGGAATATGTCTAATTTCGTTTTCAAATTCAACCCTATACCGGCAACTGCAATCAGTACCAAACGTATGATGACAGTATTTCAGTAATGTATATGAAACCGACCCTGATACTTCAGAAATACATGAGAGAAGAACCGATATGACAAAAAAGATTAATAGCAAAGCTCCACAATATCAAATACTAATAGAACATTCCAAAAGTTGACGACGAATTCCATTGAAGTAATTAAAATACTCCCAGGAAGGAAATACACGTGACTTGACAAGTTGCACGCCATTATACTCAAGAATCTTTTGAGAAAATCGCTGGTCCAGCTCTTGTCAGCAATCAATGCAATTATGAAATGGTAACATTATCCAGATTTTTCGAAGAAGGCAGAAATCAATCACATAGCGGAAGGAAACAAATAACAACTGGACCAACCCACTCCTGAGCGCTAAAGCCAAGGTGTTAGACAAAATTCTCTTGAAGTGTTCTGTTCAGTGGAAAGGAAGGCTAAAACTCAACAAACCTGTGCAATTGGAAATCAGGAAGGGGCACCCAATGGTCTCTCGAATTGCCAGAGTCGTCCACTGGTTGAAAAATGCCTTTCACAGACGTCAAAACACTGTTGGACGAGAAAAAGCCTGTAGTCTGCCCAGGACCCAACTTGAGAGACTGAACAGGTTTTCAAAAATGTAAAAAAAAGTCATTTAGGAATACTCGAGCGCGTCAGATATTAATAGTGAATATACCCCACGTGTCTCTGATAACGGAGGTATGCATGGTGGGGGTGGTGGAAGGTTGGAAATAGAAAAAAAAAATATTCGAGCGCGTCAGATATTCAGAGAGGATGTTAAGTGAACCCAAAAGGAACTCCCATTCATCATACTGACGGTTCAGCTTGATGTCCTAGACATGCTGACCCATAATCTGACGAATGTTTGGAGGGATTTTCTTAACCTGACGATTAAAAAAAAGTAGTATCCATTGTTTTTTTTTCATTAACAAATGTATTCAATGAAATGCACGGGAAATAGCATGCCATGGAAATAATAGGAACATGTGAATCGGAACTCTCCCCAGAAACTTCTGGTGCATCATCACATCCCGCTGCACTTTGCTGTTATTCCGAATTTTGGAAATCAGAAGGTATTTTAATCGCTGCGAATACCTCATAACACTGCGCGTGATAGCCTTCATTCAATGATGTTTCAGCCAAAAGTTCAATATTATTGTACGTTGTCCGTGTTTTTTCGAGAACCCGTTTACTTCGACGACACTCCGAAAATTTTTTTTAATGTTTTTGATGAAAATTTAACAATTTTTTCACAAAATACACACTTCATAATAATATCACTCATAGTATAGCAGATATTGAATTCACAAGAGTTTATTAACAAAACTTATATTAAAACACGAACAAGCCAGAGCATATAATATCAAGGGAAAGAGAGGCGCGGACTGGGAAAAACATGCTTCACTGCAACTGCACGCACTTAACTTTATTAACGACTTTGTAACTTCGGCTTGTGGGAATTGGCAGATTATATTTCACCTGTTATCCTTGAATAATTTTCTTCAAAATGAAAATAAATTCGACCGCTCGAGAATGTCACGGTAACGTTTTTTTTTTTGGCAAGTTTGTAACTTACACACTCCCTTACGTCTTGCTCAAATCGTCAGATTATTGAAATGCACACTTTTCAGCATGTGAGTAACCCACCTCACCTTGATCTGATGCACTCTAGTATTTCTAATGATCGATTTTTCTTACTATTCTGATCGGTTGCCCTAAACGTGCGGCCCTACTTAGAAGGCTCATATATGGTGGATGAACTCAACAGGGTGCAAGGTATCCCCCCTTATGTTGATCTGCTGCGCTTGAGTAAATACCAAAATTTCCTACAGGGCACCCCTATTATAGTGGGTAAATGTTGAGGAACGTTATATATAATCTGTTGTATAAGCATGACATATGATATTTCCCTTGTAGATAGAAAAAGTTGAGTAGTAAGGTGACACTTGAAATGTCACATATGAAATACTGCAATGAATTTTGGAAATATAGAGTTAACTGATTATTTGCTCTGGACAACCTACCAAACCAAGCTTTGCAACTATATCTAAAGAAAAGTGAAACATGGTGGCAGCGATGTTTTGAGTTACCTATGTGGTGTTGCGTTGTACAGAGGAAATACGAAAACTTTTGAGTTGAGAAACATAACACAAATTAGAAGTAACCAAGGTTTTAACTGTATAATGCTCAATAATACAGTTGATAGAGCTGTTCCTACAGGAAATCAAGTTTTATTGACGGTGAACCTTTCTTTGCCACCTCCAAAACCTTTCAGTTTCCAACCCAATGAACGGGAACCATGGAAAAATCGTATTCAACGATTTCAACGTGAAGTGGCCTAGCCTGGACAATATTTCAAGAACGGCAAAAAGAGGTTCATATTTATAACATGAGGGAACGAGCGGAAGAAATTTTCAACTCTTTCACGCCCACTCCTAAAACATATGATACATTACCGAAATTTAAGAAATATTTCATACCTTGTTAAGAAAATAATTTATGACTAGGAAAAAATTTGAAACATGAACAAGGAAATAGTTCTGCTGAAATATTCATAACTGATCTTCACAGTCTTCCAAAACATGTAACTGGGAAACCTTGAATTATGATATGGTCTTGTTAGTCCTTACTGTAATGAGCTGTAATTTGATCCTTCACTAATAATTCTCGAAAAAGCTGTTACATGTTTGTGACATGAAGAATTGTTATGTGACAATCAAGACCTTTATGAATCCAGTGTTTCCGATATAAATGAAAAAAACTCAATGGAAAATACGGAACCCATGAAACTTCTAAGTTCCAATGAAAATACGGTGAGTCAGAAAAAATGTACCAGGTGTGGTTATATATATAATATAAATATTATATATATATAATATATATATATATATATATATATATAATAATGTTCATTCAGTAAATTCAGTTACAGAAATATGATATGGTTTAGAATAAACATGAAAGAACCACAGAAGCTGTATTGCAAATACAGCTTTGATGTGGCTTGAAATTGTATTATAATTTGTTAGATACTCATGATAAGGTGAATTATGTCAAAATCTGGAAATCATCTCAGGTTCAGGGAGTTAGGTCATAATGGGGATCAATGTCTGGCATGACGATTTGACCAATTGTCCAGGTGAAAATGCTGAATATGGTTTCTGTAAATTTGAAGTGCACTGCAGTAAAATGTGCTATCGGAAGCAAAAATTCTAGAAAAAGGACGGTACAAGCTGTGGAGGATGAATCTGAGTCGGAGAATAACGATGAGGGATGTGATGTTCATGGAATCAAAGCAAAGAATGATTCTAATACTAATGGACTTTCGAAGAAAAAATCTTCAATCTATCACATGCAAACTTGACATAGCAGCTGACATTACAATGTTGGCTTTGAGTGTGCTGAATGATATGATAGCAGAATCACCTCTAGGTACATCAGAAAATAAAGTGTTCAGTAATATGAAACGAGTGTGTGCGTTCAATGCTTCGGATACAATCTGAAACTGAAATACAAAAACAGAGAAACATTGGCAAATTTATTTGTTTCGGAAGATATTGATATTCCGTTGCTGAAAAGGAGATTTTGCCAAAATTTGAAGCTAGTGAAACGTATTTATGCCATTAATAGAGATATAAATTAGTTCGATGAGCATTCCACATTTTCCAAGGGACTAAGTGAAATGGAAGGACAGTATGAAATATGAATGGAAGAAAATTAGGTTCCATATGCCATCTTTCTCGCGCAGGGCTGTTCCTATTCCACTCGAAGCTCCAGTAAACAAATTCTCAGATGATATGCAGTGGAAAGGAGTTATCGTCCCAGTAGACCATTCCACAGATTGGTGTGACTAAATGGTGGTTAGTATGTGAAATAGTTGCAATGTACTATTTCTGTGGACCTCTCCATATTGGATATAAGTGTTAAACATTAATTCTATCCAATACTTAGACTTTAATTGTCACCGGCAGAAATTGGTGGAGCGGAATATTTAAGCAAACTGGATACCAGCCATGGATTTTGGCAACTCAATGTGGCTGAAGACTATACCACTTTTATAATTTCATTTGGAAAATTGAATCCTCAAAAACATACGGAATTACTCAAGCACCAGAGGAATTCTTCATAAGGATGTCTACGGTACTCAAAGGTGCGTAAAATTGCATCACGACGAATGCTTCAAAATGGTTCTTGAGGAATCACCCATTACAAATCTCATTGGTTCTGATAATGTTTTCACATGGGGTCCAGCAACAAACTTCATTTAGAAAAATCGAACGATCTCTCACTTCTTCACCCTATTGAACAATGTATAATTCAAGTAAACCCACTATTTTGTTATGTGATTCTTCAAGTGAAGGATTGGGAGCTGTTCTACCCTGAGAAGAAACAGACGGAAAGAAGCCAGTGGCAATATCTATCGAACCCTGACTACTGGAAGAAATCATGCAGATATCGAGCGTGAAGCACTTGCTCTGACCTGTGCCAGTGACCGACTGACGAGTTTTCTACTTGGAAAACAGTATACAATCGAAACTGATCACAAACCACTTTTGCAAATTTTTAAATCAAAGAATCTCGATGATCTATCACCAAGACTTCAGCGTTCCAGGATACGCATAATACGCTATGACTATCAAATTATGTATACACCAGAAAAAAACTTATATATTGGTCATACTCTGTCGAAAAACCAATACCATGAGATGATGGTTATGAGTTAGAGAAAAAGGTGGACGCCTTCATT
The DNA here is from genome assembly GCA_018342105.1 of Gonioctena quinquepunctata. Classification (NCBI taxonomy): domain Eukaryota; kingdom Metazoa; phylum Arthropoda; class Insecta; order Coleoptera; family Chrysomelidae; genus Gonioctena; species Gonioctena quinquepunctata. The sequence continues at coordinate 9,791 of JAFIRS010003317.1, read as the reverse complement.
CATGCAGTAACGCTTGGTGGCATTCACACATCTGATGATGATATTAAAAAAGATGTCAACTCTCAAAACAAATATACGAAATGCAGGGAACTCAACCGACTTATTAACCAAGAATGGCCTAACATATCTGAAATGTCGATTGACTTCCATAATTATTTTCTGTTCGCCATGACCTCTATGAAGTAGATGGAATATTGCTTAGAGAAAATCGTATGATAATACCACCTGAACTCCGTACCTTTATGCTGGAAAAGTTGCATGCGGGTCATCAAGGAATATCGAATAGCAGACGACGTGCCTGAAGGAGAATATGGTGGCCTGTTATGTCCGAGGACATTGAATCAAGAATCAAAATATGTCCAATTTGTATTCATCATTCTTCGAACCACAATGAACTTCTGACAAAAGTCAAATTCCCAGACTATCCTTGGCAAATAATATCGATGGATTCATTCAAACTTCAGGAGAAGTAGTTTATAGTTATACGAATTTGGTCGTGTCCACAGAATGAGATCTTTCTATATCATATAATTCCCCAAATCAATATTCGAAAGACATGATATACCACATATTGTTAGTTTCGATATTTGTTCACAATTTCATAGCACAGGCACGTCTGAATTCCAACTGTTCGCAAAGAATGATTTTCAACATCAACAAGTGGCCCCCAATTCCATCAAGCGTATGGAGCAGCAGAAGCAGCCGTTGAAGTTGTAAAAAATATAACAGTTGCCAAAGCGGAAGAAGAGTACCGATCACGATACGAAAGGAATCATGATGCAAGACGTGAGGCAACAAATTTGCATAAACTTCAGTGTCATGAGTTCGTATGGATAACAGATTTAAAACATATTCTGAATCCAAGATCATAGTGCATCAATTGTACCATTCTATGATCCACAAAAATCTCGCACGAGCATTGGATGAACAGGAAAATTCGAAACCTGGACTGTCAGGAATGACTACACGTTCTTGTAGACGAGTAGTGAAGCATCTGCGGTTTCTACAAGACTAACAATCGATGGAGCTGTTACCATCTGGAAGGGGCATGTTGTACAATCATCAAATATTGTATTCCCCTTATAGATAGAAAGAGTAAGTAGATAGGTGACACTGAAAATGTCAGATATAAAATACTATAATCAATTTTGAAAATATAAATAGAGTTTATTGAAGACTGATTAACTGCTTTGGACAATCTATCGAACCCAGCTCTGCAACTGTACAAAAAACATTCAATGTAGAAGTTGAACTATAATTTAAAAATTGACCAGTACCTAATGATAGTCAATTTTCGAACCAGATGTTGGAAAAATGAGTTATATCAATAACCAAGTAAAATTTATTATGAATTCTGATTTAAATGCGCTTATTATCAAATCAAATAGATCAGAAGACTGAATCAGTGATGCTCAACTTCATCTAATATATCTTCAAAGCAATCGAATATTCAACTTTCCTCTGCAATATTGTAATGACAATGTTATTGTTGTGAAAGAAATATTATTCATTCATTTATTTCTTTGTATACAGACCTAATTCCTTCATGAAACGAACTCATTAGAAAAGCTCACGAAGAGAACGGTAATGGAATAATTTCGAAATGAAATGTAAATTGCGATTTCGAGTAGATTCTTGATTAAAATTTCACATATACAAACATATTAAATGGGGTTATAACACGTCCCAAAAAACAATCAGCAGTGGAAAGTACTCATTCGTGAATTATTGAGATTCCATCTTTTGGAAATATTGAGATTCCATCTTTTGAATATTCAAGAAATATTCCGCTTTGTTTGATTCGCTGGAGAATCATATCGCATGAATATGGATTTCACAAACGTAAACATATTGACTTACCCATAAAATACTATTCTTGAATAAAGCAGACATGGAAGTGCCAGCAACATACTTGCTGTCCAGATCAACAGAATGGTAAAAAGAGAAGATGACTTCGACATCCGAGGATGAAGCGGGTGAACGATGGCTAAATATCTGAAACGAGGAGCAAAATTAAAATATATCGATAAAAAATTAACGATCGAATACATATACAATACTAGAATATCACTCATAGTATATATATACATATATATATATATATATATATATATATATATATATATATATACATATATATATATATATATATATATTATTTATATATATATAAATATATATATATATATCTATATAGACCAACTCAGCTTCCGTTTCACACTTGGCCCACCAAGCATCCACGTGTTTATTCAAAGCAAACAGTTAATAGCCCACTCAGCCTCCGCCAATATCTCAGGCTAGTTAGCCTCCTCTGTATATGTTACATACGTTTCTTGGGAGTTTATGTAACCTGGCTTCCTTTTGAAGCTATTGTGTATTTACTGGGCCTCCTGACACTGTTGCCAATTTTTCAGTCAATTCCACAGCATCATAACAAATCACGCGGCCTGTTGAAAAGTTTATCCGGTAGTTGAGAGTTTGAATTTTGCTTCATACTCTGAAATGAAATTTATTTCAGTAGTATCGTATAACGAGAATATATAATCTACCTTCAATCATTCTGAAAATATTCAAGGAATAGTGGCTTAGAAGAGTTCCTAAAAATTATACTAGACAATAAGTATTCCATGATGAAAGCAGTAAACTATATTGGGTATATTTCGGGCTTATTAGTCTTCATTCATAGTAAAAATTCCCGATTCAAATTCCAACGTTCCACGATCTTTCACTACAGTTGACCACTCTTATTTTATTTTTCATCGAAATTCATCAAAAATCCAGTTGGTATCTATACATCAGTAAAATACCAGGAGAGTTCTTGAAACTGGCAGATCCAAAGCTCTATACTGGTCACTGTTTTCGCCGGTCTTTGGTCACTTTACTGGTAAAAGAAAGTGCAAACTTAAGTACTATCAAAAGACACAGGTGATGAAAATTTTAAATACTGAATTCAATTGGGGATTCGCTGGATAATTAGTGAAATATTGCCTAAATCCTTCTTTTGAAGGCGGCCACTACTGTTCATTCCATCCCTCCTACAAGAATACTAAATGACAAAAAAAACATAGTAAGTGCAGAAGGAATATTTCTAGTTGTTCAGATTGTATAATAAATATTAATGTCAATGAAATTCAAAAAAACATTTGAATGTTATATTATATTTGTAAATAATAAAAATTGTAAAGAAAATTGTTGAAATTTATACTTTGAACACTTGCTCGCAATAACATCATAAAAACGCGCGCCGTCGATAGCAATTGGTTGGTAAATAGCCGCCACTAGTGGACAGTTATATTTGTGTTGCATTTCGAGAAAAAAGTGACATAACTGCTTTTGAGTGATTGTAGCGATCCACTGCGAATGGCGCCTCTCGAACAAAAATGTATTTTCGCTCTCAATACATACCTAATATTTGAACTCATAGTCAAACTGCAATGCTCATATCATACACTTCCTCATTAAATAGTGCGATCCAGACTATACCATTGAAGGTTGATTCTGAGTATCAATAAATGCATTATTTAGATTTGGAGAGATTTCCATGACTTTAAGTTCAAAACTAACGGCATTTTCATTTTCACCCCTTTGGGGATGAAGTATCAAAAAACCTTCATAGTGGTTACTCATGTCATCATAGTCTAGTAGAGAAGTGAGTTTCCTGCGAAAAATAGTTCAAAGCCTTCTGAATATATGAGCGATGACTCATTTGATTCGGGATGTTATTCTGACGAAAATGTGCTAGTTTTTTAACACAAAACAAAAAATAAAAATAGCCTTAGTGTTTTGGTAGTAACTCAAGAACTCTTGATGATAGATGAAATAAAAAAACAGATTCTTGAAGACGAGACTATTTACTATGAATAATTTTGTCCCGGAGATCTATATCAATTATTTATAATTTTGATTCAACGTTGAAAATAGGGCTACGCGCGGACGTTACGGCAGGAGTACAGCCCCTCTCGAGAGAGCAATTCAAATACAATATTTTTTATACTATCAAATATGAATTCAAAAATTCAAAAAAATCAAAGTATCAGCTGAACACCTGAAAGAATATAATTTCGTTATTTTGTTTTCATTGAATTTTGATAATCGGAGGCTATTGTTAATTAAGTAGTATTGTGGAAATCACCGTTTTTATAAAAACCGAATAATTGTTTAGAGAATGACTCCATATTTTTTTTTGCTTTCTGGAGCACATTTTACAAGTGTACTCAATGATATCATGCAGAAATTGATGAAAAATTTATTATTTTGTTAATTATAAATTTCTAAAGGTAACAAAATATGAGATATTGAATAAACATTGTATTTTTTTTGATATTCCACATAATTATCAGTTTTATATATGACAAAGGCATATTCTTTTTAAAATTGTTTCTTTTCATTTTCTCATTATTTAAATAATATATTTAGAATTTTTTTTCTTCCAAAATGCGGAATTGGTTATTCTCCACCTAATAGGAAAAAATATTATTTTTTTATTAATAATTCTTTATTTAGTTAACAATTAGTTATAAACAAACTTTGATTGGCGTTAATTTTTTTTGAGTAGTACAAAAAATAACAAAAACAACCATATACCACAAACTGTGTGTGTTTCTCATATTTTGTTATCTTTAGAAATTTATAATTACCAAACTAATTAACTTTTAAACAATTTTATAGCGTGATATTATTGAGTATACTGTAAAATGTGCTTCAGGAAGCAAGAAATCATGGAGTCATTCTGTGAACAATTATTCGGTTTTTAATAAAATCATCAAAATTGAATGAAAAAAAAATTCCCAAAATTACATTTTTCCAATGATACATTATACAATAATTTTTTTGAATTTTCAAATTCAAATTTAATAATATAAAAAATATGTTATGTGAATTGCTCTCACGAGAGGTGCTGTAGTCCAGCGTAACGCCCACGCGAAGCCCTGTTTTAATTCATCCTTGAATTGAAATCATTAAAAATTGGGATAGAGTTGCGAGAGTAACATTATCACGGAAATTTCTCCTCTTTTTAATTTTCCCGATAATCGATAGTTTTGAGCTTTTCCAAAAACTAGAACCGTTTTACTTTTATTTCTGTTTTTGTTAAAAAATCGAAAATACGACTTTTAGAATGTCATCCCGAATCGATTGAGTTTGATACACGGATTTTTCCTAAACAACATATGTTATAAAAGGAAAAAAAATATTATCCCATAGCGCATGGTTTAGAAATTATTTTTATTTGTGGAAATATTGGTTAGAGGATTCAGTAATATATATTGATATTACTTATTCATTTCATTATGAAAAAAAACTTCTCGATACCTACTTTCAATTTCGAAAATGTGTTTTAATGGTACCCCAGTTTATTTGGATCTATTTTCCTTAGTTTCCTTTCAAGAAGATTTGAATATACTATTCATTGAGCATAATGATTTCTATTCAATTTCATTATTTCCTATTCTTTCAAATCCTCAATAACACAGTGAATAATTTTCTTCGGTAATATAAATAAATAATTTTGAGTAGTTTTCAAGATCTGTGAAAGAATGTTCCTCTTCCATTCGATTTTCTGTACCATTTGGAACTCTCACTTATAAGGTTTTCTTCCTAAAATATATTATTGTATTGTTATATTATTATTATCAACTAGCATTTTTCCATATGTTTTCATCTAGCTTATGGCTCAGGCTCGTTTCCCGTTATCCTGTTATCCCGTTATCTCGTTTGGGTGGCATAATTGATTTGACAGCGGAAGTAATGCTTTGTGACGACTATTACAAATTCACCAATCCCTTTCCACCCCTGTAGATATGGCATTTTGAATAAAGTTTAACACGATTTATTTATTCGTGACGGAGAGCCAAAACACCAATTTCCATTATTCTAACATAAAAACTCACGGAACCCCAATTAAAATTTTCAGCCCCCATTTCGCCCCTTTAGTAGTTGAATTTCTAAAAACACTGGAAAACAAATGTCTTCATATGTAAAAAGACCTCAAATATCCATTTTCATGATCCTAACTTAAAATGTTTCACCCCCCATTTGACCCCTTTAGGGTTCGTATTGCTGAAGACACTGAAATACATATTTTTTTATTGTAACAAAGACTGCAAATATCAGTTTTTATGAACCCAAGTCAAAAACTAAGTGTACTCCAGTACAAACTTTCGAACCTTATTTAACCCTTTTACCCCTTTAGGGTTGAATTTCCAATAATCTAAAAATACGTGTTTCGTTATTTGAGAAGAAAAGGCCAAAAATAGCAAGTTTCCATGACTCTTACTTCAAAACTAACGGTAGTTTGATTTTCACCCCTTTAGGGATGGAGTATTGAGAAAAACTTCTGAGTGGTTATATACTTATGTCATCATAGGAATACGCTATCAAAATTTCAGCTCTTTGTGTTGAGTTATTTGGTCTGGGCGTTAGTGAATCAGTCAGTCAGGACATGTAATTATGTATGTATAGATTATTTCAATTCATTAGTGTCTATATGTATATGTTCTGTTGACTATTTTTTGTTGGTATATTTCTAAAACAACGGGCTATTGATTTTATAACATAACTTGTGTCACACACCCAAAAAATTCCATCCTTTTTTTGTACCCTTGAACAGTAGCATGTTCTGATTAAAATTGAATTCATTTGAGTCGTTTACCTGAAAATTTTTCATGATACATATATAATCTTGAATCTTGGAATACCCCAGATTCCTACATTCAGTTAATTAATAATCCATTCTTAGCAACCTCATTCAGTAACTTTCGTGGTACACAATATAATAACCGAAACTGAATAATACAAATCAAATACAAGACACATTACGAGAATATAGATTTAAAATACTCAACTCACACGAGAATATATTCAAGTAAAGATTCTATATGAAGATTGTTTTCATTCAATGGAAGAAACAAATTTTTTTTTTGCTTGAGACGATAGCGGAAGTTTGGTGTCTTTTTGTTGAATCTTGCATGAGAAATTGTTTGAGTGATTTGTGTATAACATTGTAAAAGTACCTTTTCTGAAATGGTGAAATGTCGCAATATTTCAGTGGACTCCCGAATAAATCTTGACGTAATCGCAGTAATATAAATTGCGGAATCAATGAGGAGAAGTATTTGCCCGGCTCATTCAAAATATTTGGGAGGCAATTGCAGCTTCCACAATTTATTTCGTTCGTGCGCGGAAAAAATACATGTTTCTTGATGACAATCTGAAATGAATTATATTTGTCTGCTTCCCCTGTGTTGCCAAATTGGGGGAAGCCCAGTGACCTTCGAAAGTATACGTTTCAAACACTATAACATAAACAAAGTATATAAGCAGCGCACTTCAGCGGCGAGGGACTGCACTAAATTTTAAATGGCTATCAAAAATCGGTCAACTTGGACTCCTCCATTTTTTTTGTGGTAAAGTGTTTGTTACTATGTTACATGTCGTATGCGATATTTTTTTAAAGGGTGGTTACCGGGCGTCCGTATATCGGAGGCTCGGTGACATCGGAGTCTCAGTGAACCTCAAATTAATAAGGCCGGAGGCCACTTATACCATATATATATATATATATATATATATATATATATATATATATATATATATATATTTATATATATATATATATATATATATATATATATTATATATATATATATATTATTTATATATATATATATATATATATATATATATATTTATATATATATATATATATATATATATATATATATATTATATATAAGCTGAGTTCGACGACTGTCTATATTGATGCAAAGGGATCTTTATTTTGGGTATGCAGTCGTAGGGATGAAGTGAGATATCTTTTTTCTATTCGAGCTTTGAGACTTTATTGACTCTTCATCAGGAACTCTACAATGAGAAATTGAAATGTGTGAGAATTAATACATTTTACTCACGAAAAGTGATGTTAACTTCGAGCAGAACTTGTAAATACATGGAAAACATATTAATATTGAACATACAACTAATGTACAATTTATAAATAAAAATGTATTTGAAAAAACCCTCATGGATTGTACATTATAGGGAAGAGATTCATTTGACACAATGTTGACAAGATCAAGTGAAATTTCTGTCTAATAAAAATAATGATTGATATGAGGAATTGAAGACCATCTTTGAAAGGTAGTGTTGCCAATTTTATGATTTGGGCCAATAGTCATGAATTAGGGTGACAATTCGAAAAAATTATTGTATAAGAGATTGTGAAAAATGATTGAGTGTTATCTAAATGTGGAGAGAGACTCAATAAGTAGGAATAAATGATACTAAGGTTATCGATATCAGTTTTGGCATTCATTGAATTTGGTTCTTTGTATATGTAAGACATTTCCAAAAAAGTTCTTTTTTTTAAATTGGATTCATGATCCAATATGTTGACATTATCATTATCTGGTTTGTGATTGTTTTCTGAGGTGTGTTGTGCTAGGGTGCAACTTTTTCTAAGGTTTTTAATATCACTATTATGCGAGCAAATTCTATCTTTAAGTTTTCTTTCAGTTTGTCCGATATATTTTCTATTATATTGAGAAGAAGGACTGCAATAGTCTACATTGGATTGTTCTAATATGGGGTCTTTGTTTTTTAATTTAGAAAAAATATTATTGACAGTAAGTTGATTCTTGTGAGTAATTGTAATGAGGGGAAATTTAGAAAATATGTTTTTGAACTTATGGTTCATAGTGTGAATATAAGGTAGCGATGAGTATTTCGGTAATAGATTGTGATGGGAAGGGTTTGTGATAATCGAAGGTTCATCAACTATGGAGGTTCTGCTGAAAATTAATTTATAAACCAAACGACTAGGATAACCACTGTCACTAAAAATATGAGCAAATTTTCTTAAATTTTGATTGCGTAAAGAAGTGTGACTGGTTTTGATGACTCTGTTTTTCATGCATAATACGAGGTTGATTTTTTGTTTGTGTTGGTGGTACGATTCGTAGTGAAGGAACCTTCCTGAGGCTCCAGGTTTAGTGTACCAGTTGATAAAAATGGTGTTGTCAGCCCTTCTGATCAACTTTGTGTCAAGAAAGGGGACACTGTTATTCAGATATTCTTCTTCGATGGTAAATTGTAAGGATTCAAGATAAGAGTTGAAAACCTGTGATACTTCTTGGAGCTTGTCATGTGGAACGCTTAATATTATGTCGTCCACGTATTTTTTCAAAAAAGGGATGTTAAATTGTATTTGGTTCAAACAAGTGTCGATCAAATCATCCATCACAGTAGATGTGCTGCACTGATTCTGGCGCAAAATCATCCATTTTCCCATGTTAATCTCCATAAGGAAATCTAAGGTCCAAGCTGGTAATTTTTGTCCAAAATCTCCCAGCGTGTTCGCGTCAAGCGCCTGCAGGTGTTCGGATCAATCGCGCCGCGTGGAAGGGTCCGAACCGCCGACCATCGGTACCTGCTGTTTTATCGGATTACTATTTATCGATAACGCACATTGAAATAACATGCATGTTGATAGGATGAAGGTTGATTATAATAATGATATTCATTGCAGATTAGCGCATGGATTCGGTGAATTGTATTCGCCAGTATTTGACACAAAGTATATGAATTTGACCTCAACACTCCTCGATTGTAGGAATTAGATTGTTGGGATTCAGCAAAATCTTATTGATGGTAATATGACGATTGTTGATTGGCGAATGGATTTGATATTCGTCTCAAAAATAATATGAAGTAGGATCGGGCTTTTCATGATTAGGAGAATTACATTGAAACATAATAATGACACTTTTATTTATTGTAGGTTCCGGTAAATGGTA